>JARQWZ010003564.1:120000-153513 GCA_033150135.1 Gobio occitaniae
TATATATATATATATATATATATATATATATATATATATATACGAGTGGCTTTAGTTTAGTTTTGATTGGATATGATTGTAGTATGATTGATTTTATTGGGGATTATACCATCTCTGCCTGCCCCCATAAAACACATATTGTATGAGCAATGCCAGCCCAGCACTACTTAAAAAAGCCCCCTACATCTGGAAATCATTGGTTTTGTCTAAGGCTTTTATTGTAAAGTCAGAAATGTGTGGAGCACAACTTTCATAATTGTGTCCTTTAAAATTAGTAGATGGTTACTTTTTATCAAATCAAAAGGTAGAACATATATTTCTTTCTGTTCAAATAACAATTGTTCTAACACTTGGAGATGTCTTAGTATTTTTGTCCACACATTAGAAGTCAATGGTCACCAAAACTGTTTGGTTACCAACATTATTCAGAATTTTCAAGTGTTACAGGTTTTTCT
Source organism: Gobio occitaniae (assembly GCA_033150135.1). Classification (NCBI taxonomy): domain Eukaryota; kingdom Metazoa; phylum Chordata; class Actinopteri; order Cypriniformes; family Gobionidae; genus Gobio; species Gobio occitaniae. Next base: position 120,456 of record JARQWZ010003564.1, read on the forward strand.
AATGAAATCAGGTTAAGTAATTGTTAACAGAATATTCATTTTTGGGGGGAACTATCCCTTTAAGAATTAAAGCTGTGGTTTGAGCTCCTCACCAAAGCTGCATGTGAACTCATCTGTTAAATGTTATAGATGCCACTAGAGCTAAAGAGGAAACTGTTTATTGGCTGTAAAATGCAGGTGATAGAAGCTCAGTTGAGAAGTTGACGTGGGATATAACAGCACCCTCAAATACCTTCAGCCTAATGTAGCGTAATGCAGCCTGTCAATGAAATGGGTAGTTTGACAGTCTTTCTGTGATCAAAGCTGACCTCTTCTACATATCTTGCCTCACTGTGACAAGATAGAGGGCTCACAGATAACCTGAGCAGAGTTACAATGGAGAGTTAAAGGGCATTCCAGGTGATAACACTGCGTATTGCAAACAATTAAATCCATGTTGTGAGGTTAACCAGGCATGCATGATATAAGTACTGTATCAGTTATTGGCTGCTATATATATTGTATTATTGTAGAATTTATTGCATTGTTTTTTATTTTATCATATTGTAATGCTGTGGTGGCTGAATTTACTTAAAACAATAGTTTTTTTTTATTTTTTTAGACATAACACAAAAATAATTGCTGATTTATATTAAAACAGAATTTTGATATCAGACATCTTTTTTGATTAAAGTCGACATAAATAAATACGGCAATATTCCATAAAACATTGTTTTGATTTCAATGGTGACTTTAAAGGTGCACTATGTAACTTTTCCGTCTGCTAGAGGTCACCTATTCAAAACAAAGGCTTAGTTTGATGACGTCATGTTTGAGCGCAAAATCGTGGGACATGTGGTCTTCACCTCACAGCCGGTGGAAAAGAATCACAACACACAACATGCCTCGCGACTTTTATTATGACACAGTCGCCGGCGCCACTTCCGCTTTTCCGGTCATGAGGTAACACAGCTCTGTTTATCATATTAGACACATCTGAGTGTGTTGAAAATTGTTATGACGTTACTCTGTGCGTTCGCTCGGCGGCTGCTATGACACTTGTTGCACACTGCAGTGAGAGTAAAGCGTTTCTGCAGAATGAAACCGGAAACCAAGGGGAACGCAGATATGACGCAATCGACAGGTGACACCCTCACACATCCCGATTCCTTGGTTAAAATAGCAATTTCTCACGATTTACAAATAGTTGGAAACATTTGGGATATTGTAAGTACTCAACTGAACAAAATATATAACACTGGCCTAGTGGTTTTTGGATATTTTACTGAAAAAAAGTTACATAGTACACCTTTAACCGTTTTTAAAGATGATTCTATGATCTATGAGAATCTATAAGATATAAATAAAACACATAAAAATACGTAAATATTTAAGTCTTTGCTGCTTCCTGACATCTTATCTCACTAACCACTCCAGGACCCCCCACTGTTCATCTCCTTCAGAAACAGGAAAGACCCTTCGCGTCAGCTCCAAGCTCTCCTCTTACCTCTGTATCTCTGCCATCTTTCCACAACTTTGTCAAAAGACGAACCTCTTTGGAAGGTTAGTGTAAGAGGTTCTGGAGTGGGGGGTGGTATTCATCTTTGTTTATGGTTTTACACCAGTGCTTTGCTATGGCTAGTTTCCTATGTCCTTTCCAGCGTTGAGGGATGAGTCCTGTGAGGGGACGTGACCCTGTTGCTGACGGCTAAGCTAGTGCTGGTTGCTCAGCAGGAGTCTAGGTCTGTCCACCTGGAGAGGGCAGGGGGCACTGGGGAAAGGGTCAATGACACCACTCTCAGAGCAGTTTCCTGTGTTCTTAAACATCTGCAGCCCACTGGGGTTACATCACTCAGCGTCATCTGCAGCTGTCAACCCCAGCACACCAGCTTCCCCAATGTGCCCGGATCCTGCTCCTGACCTCCTTCCTGCCTGCCCCACACCACTCCGTGCGCCTGTACCACCCCTCCCCCCAAACCCAAGAGATAAACAGCGGCGAGTCAGATTACCCAGAGTCCCCACTCCTCTGAAGCAGCCCATTCACAAGCCCCTGGATAGCGATAAGAGGATGAATCACAGCACTGTTCTGAGTGCTTTGTGGAAGCCGTGCTGTTCAATCTAAGAGGCTCTCTTTGTGTGTTGATGCTTCAGCTGTGCGTGTATCTGTACCCATGTGTTTCAAAAGTTAGTATGTGTGTGCACTGGCAGCAGGACTATTTTGTGCATATTTCAGGGCCAAGATGAGCGACTCTTGAAACTGTAGCTAATGATCTGGGACAGAATGACCTGACTGCTCTGTACAAGAACATACTGAGAATGCAGGGCTCAAAAATTAGGATGGACTGCTGGCCAAGAGACGGTCTGTGAAAAGTTCAAGCCGGTCTATGCAACTGCTGCATTGACATTGAAAATAATAATTGATCTTACATGCATTTTGAGTCTTGAAAATGTGGTTTCCTCTCATGTATTTTACATTGTTGTTGCAATGGTTGCAGTAACTGCAAACATTTCTTTTAATAGTCCCAAAAGCATCAGTAAAATGTGCTGAAAACAGCAAACCAACCAGTAAATAATGTTTTATTAACAAAGTTCGGGAGGGACACATTTAGATGATCTATCCAATCATCATGTCATTCCAACCAGCAGTCAGCAATCAGTAATCAACATGTCTAACCAATCAGCACGAGTGGAGGCTTATATAAATATATGCAGTCAAATCACCAATATTCCTCGATAGTTTTCAGCATCCCTCAACCACCCCGTCTCCTCACACTCACCTGGCTACTACAGAGATATGGGGGGATTAGTCTGGGTTTGGGCCAAAATACTGAGCTCGGAGCCCTCCCCTCAGACAGCACGCCAAATACACATACTACTTCACTCTATCCGACTTTTTAGTAACTTGCATTGTCTGCCATTGTTTTTCAGCAAAAGTCTATATATGGATTTACCTCGATCCAAAGTATGTCCCGCCTCCCATGCCCCAGTCTCAATTTAAGCCCAGTCATGTCCAGAATCCGCAGAACGCCACAGTGAAAAGCTCTGCTACTACTTTGGTAAACCCAATCACCAGAACACCAAGTGCCCGAATAAGAACAAGAACACTCAGGCATCAGGTTTACAGGTGAGTACTATAAATTTGCCTATTCTATTCACCATAGTTTTTCTCTGCCTTTTGATATCTCCTTCAGTAAAGCTTCCAAATGTATTACAGCATTAGCGGATTCAGGAGCAGCTGTTGATTTGATTCATGTAGATCTGGTTAAAGAAGTCAACATCCCCACTGTTCCATGTGTCCCTGTTATCAACATCACCGCTGTTAATAATAAACCCATTGCACTGGCACAACCCATCAAACCGATACGGCCCCACTTTATATTAAGTGGCCTTAAGTACTACGGTATGTACTTACATAAAAAAATAAGTACAATGTACTTACTGTGTTCAAATTGTATTGCAAAACACTTTCGCTGATATTGAGGTGGGACACGGGTAGGGTTAGGGACAGGTGTGGTGGTATGGGTAAGTTTAAGGGTAGGGTTAGGTGTAAGGGCAGGGTCAACTGTGTAATTACAAATGTAACCACAAACATTTATTACAGATGTAATTACATGAAGGTATTTTTAAAAATGTAAGTACAATGTAAAAACATGTATGTACACAATAAGTGTATTGTATCAAATGATTAATTAAAATGTTAGTACATAGTAGTTAAGGCCACCTAATATAAAGTGGGTCCACTGATCCAGTTACCCTGCAGATTGGACTGTTTCACACTAAAGTCATTTCACTCTTTGTCATTGACTCTACCAAGCATTTTATCATCCTGGGCCATCCATGGCTAGCTGTGTATGATCCATCCATCTCCTGGAACCAGGGTGAGCTTGCACAACGGCCCAATTACTGTCAAGCCAATTGTCATTTGTGTCACTGTTTTCATGCCATGTCTCAGTACTAGCATTGAGAGCCCAGAGGTCACCAAAGAAATCAAGATTCAAGAGTACCAAGAATTTGCTGAGGTATTCAGTAAAACCAAAGCAAAACTGATTGCCAGGACTTATAAAGACTCTCATTACTGTTATCACTTATTGTATTCCAAAGGTAATTTTTTTTCCCAAGCACTTTTGGGGCCCTTAACATGCTCAACCCCATAAAAAATGCTCTCAATGCTAGTACTGAGACATGGCATGGAAATGGTGACACAAAGACAATTGGCTTGACAGTAATTGGGCCGTTGTGTAAGCTCACCCTGGTTCCAGCTTTCCTGTAGCTCAAACAATAGAGCGTGGCGCTAGCAACGCCAAGGTCATGGGTTCGATTCCCAGGGAAAGCAAGAACTGACAGAACTGACAAAATGTCAAATGTGTACCTTGAATATAATGTAAGTTGCTTTGGATAAAAGCGTCTGCCAAATGCGTAAATGTAAAAAAAACTCTTGAAACTTTGCACACATTGGAATCGTTGGCAACAAGTGCCAACCTCCCACAGTTTCTCTTGAAGCCAATACGGAAGTGACTTAAACTGCAATTCATCAACTGGCCGCTTGGGACAGGCTCCAGAAGGGAGCAGAATCTCATCAAGTCCCATGTTAAAATGCCTGGTACAAATTGTGGTTTTGGTCTATACGGCTAATTTTGCCCTTCATGACAACTGATTAATTTTTTTTTTTTTTAAACGGTGGATAGCCGTTTGTCTGCTGTCTGTTAGTCATCACGTCACCTCAGCTCCACCCACATCCCGCCTCTTTGCCCATTTTTGTGTTATCCGGGAGTGACGCACGATGACGCGCTGCCAAGATGGCAACGGCCAGCTCGACCCTACTTTACGTTTCAAAACTGCTCTTCAGAATCCTATATGGGTGACGTCACGGACACTACGTTCATATTTTTTTACAGTCTATGGTTGGCAATCACAAGTTGCACAAGTTGACATGGGGGGAGGAGTGATGAGGGTATGGTTGTATTTGATGGACTCTGTTGCACACACCTTTTCACCTACAGTAACCAAACTTTATACACTTTCAGATGTCATCGGGCCAAACAACTTTTGCACTCTATATGCCAGCCCAACTGGAAGTCAGCTATAATGGGGTGTTTGAAAAACGTATGCCCTGGAATTTGATATACTCCTCCTAGGGGATTCATCCGATTGCCACCAAACTTGGTCAGCATGAAGACAAGACAGCGAGGATGCGAAATAGCAAGCAGATTTTGTATATCTCACATGGTTTGGCCATGGTGAGGCAATGAATTTATTGCAAATGGGAAACAGTAAGTGTGTTATAACTTCTTCCAGTACATTACATGGATGTGAGTCAAGCGAATGTGAATCAAGCTCTCATTTTTATCCGATTTGCTTCAAACTTCTAAATATTGTCAACACACCGCAGATGTACACCTGTGAAAGGATTCTTGATATTTTGAATGCTGTTTTCATGGCAACTGGAAATTTGGTATTGAAATGGAAGTATTACACTATAGAAATAAGAATAAAATAAAAAATAAAATGTAATACATAGTATAACCACTAGATAGGGCCTAGACATGATCAAATATTACTTTCTGTCACAATTTAGATTTTACTTTTATTTAATTTTCTGGTTCAACTAACTGGTAATCAGTCTCCAACTGATCCTCTCTCTCTCTTTTTCTATAAATATAAAGACAGATCCAATTCACTTGTAGTTCACTGACAACACAGTTTTATATAATTAGTTTAATAAATTAGGTTCTTAAAAAATATAAAAAGGCCTTCAGATAAATACTTCTGGATTTACATTTTAAAGTGCAAATGATAACTCATTTTAAAGTGACATATTACATCATATGACATTAAAAGAATCAAAATTTAAATGATCGTATGGATGTAGCTGTTGTGTTCATGGTCATATAGTGGCACCAGCTGGCTGCAGTAAATGTGGCGTATTCAAAATATTTTGTCATAGTTCTCTTACATTTACCCGCTTTAGATGCACATTGTCTGCCGTGCAAGTTTCACTAAAGCAAGTTGTCCACGTATTGAGTAACATTACCTTATTTTGCATTTGGTAGGTTGTCTTGACGAAGCAAAACACACAACCAGTTGTTCGCCACTAACTGTGGTGAGTTAAATAAAGGTCAGGCTAGGTGCAGAGTCTAGACAGACATTAGGTTTTGCCCTGTCACTCCATCTTTAACGTGTTTTATGAGCTCTGTTGGGACCACAGGCTTGTGCAGCTATAAACTAGCAACCTGCATGTCACTCTCGAATGAGCACTTGGCAGAGATAGACAGTTTGTGGCCGGATGGGAACTCTATTTACAGATGCTCTGTCAGCCTAGGCCATATTCAAAATGTTGGATTTCCCCTCTTGCACTGGATTGCTATGTTTGTAATCAATTTACTCATCCACATGGCACATTTAGTTATAACGGCTCGGGTTGTTGCACTTTTTATTGAAGAATTTTTATTTCATTAACATTTTAAAAACAAAAGTTTGATCATGATAGAACTTGATAATATTTATATTATCCTTAGCCTCTTTATAGGAAATGGACAATTGAAATTTGAAGCCTAATGCTTTGTACTGAAAGGGTGGTGAATTTGTACTATATTCAGCACAATTCATCAGGTAATTATGAGTAATTTGTCATGAATTGGCAGGATGAGCAGAAAGCTTAATTGTAACGTTCAGTAAATCTCCACCTTAGCTGCAATTCCACACCCTGTCACACCTGATTTTGATTCTCATGGGTTACGCTAGCTTTGGGCAACCCCACCCACCCATCTTCTGGTAAATAATATGTAAGGTTCAGCTCATCATTCAACCTAACACAGTTGGGCCAATTGGAAAACAGTGTCTGTGCTAAAATCTCAAATAGAACAGCTCAAATCTCAAGAATGTCGAAAAGAAGAGCTAAAATAAAATTAAAATTAAAATAAGAGAAATAAAAATTACAAATAAGAGTACAGAGATATCAAAGACACCTCGGGTCTTTAGTGACCTGGGACGTCATTCACTCCCCTCTTCCTCATTCATTTTGTAAAGTAAAGTTAGACATCAACCGTCTTAGTATTCCTTAATCAATTCATTATAAACAATTTTAATTAAAAAATTTATTAATTTTTTGTAAAAAATTGTACAGGGTCGCTAAATACCCGAGGTGTGTAATGGTGTAAGAATTTTTTTTCAGAAAACAATAATTGAATCTTGAAGACTGAATAAGTCCATTAAATTCCACAAGGTGGCAATGTCTGATACAAAATGATGACGTGATGCAGGTAGAAAACAAAAGAATAGGAAGTATCATCAGCAAAACACAATATTGATTTTGAAGATGTTGAAAATGATAGTTTTGAGAATATATTTGAGATCTTGAAAATGAGCCAGAGCTAATGTCAGGAGAGTTTTATATTATCGTGACAGGTAGCGATCCATCCGTGTTAGATATAGATCCGGGTCACTAAAGACCGGAAAATGTAATAATGATTGGCGAAACATTCATGCATTTAAGGGATATAAATATACATCGGTCTAAATTTCAATTTATTGAGTTCAAACTTTTGATTGCAATCTTGGCAAACATGAGCACAAACTAAGCATCTTTTTCACAGAAGAAAACTGTCAAAATCTGGAAGGAAAATATGAGAATCAAGAGATGAAGTCTTGATTTGCTCTCAGTTTAATCCTATTGCCAGGAGAAACAGTTGAGATGTCAGATCTCATTTGAATTTTACAATTTTATGAATCAAAATCCGGACCATAACTATTACTGGAGACACAACAAACCTGATAATAGATCAGCAAAAAGGGAATTTCTCTTTTATGCACAGGCCCTGTGCCACGGAACTGACGAGGCCCACTTTGGAAAATAGTTTCCATGAGATGGCTCCCATGGGTTTATAAATAAAGCACATACTGAGTGAGTTACTCATAATCTCCTCCATGAAAAATCAATCTGACTTGTTTGGAGAGAAGTTGTGTGGGGGTAATAGAATATTGTAAACCGTGCTAACTTGTACCATCTGTGACAATCTCTCTCTGACTTTCAGCTTTTGTAAATCTAGAGTTATTTTTGGTCTGAGCCATAGTGATGAAGGACATATGGACAGCTGCAGTAAAGAATCATTCTGCTGATGGTTTTCATATTCAATTTGAGAAGAAAAATGTCAACGGCTTTGACACAGTTACTTTTGGATGGTTAGATTTGCAATATTGCTGAATCTATATAAACATGAAATATATAACACAGTAGTGAGTAAATCTATTGGTTTTCTGTTCGATCGCTATTTTCATTAAGACTTAAGACTTTTCATTATTGAGAACGTTCTCAACACTGATTCTTAAGATCGATCTCTTACTCTTACACACTTCTGTGGTTGAATACAGCATCATGACAAAAGAAGTCATATTTGATCTAAGTTTGCTGTTCGAATTGAATGCCAGTAAAATAATAGGGAAATGATTGAGCTATCCTCGTGAGAGCAGTGTAGCACGACACTTTTGAGTTTACTCTTTTTAGTGAATCAAAAACATTCAGCTCAGCCAAAGTAGACTGATTAATGCTCAAATTACTCATTTGCCATATATGCAGCTTTGTAATAATGTTGTTCACAAATCTGTCTAAATCTGTGTTAGTGAGCACTTCTCCTTTGCGGAGATAATCAATCCACCTCACAGGTGCGGCATATTAAGATGCTGATAAGACAGCATGATTATTGCACAGGTGTGCCATAGGCTGGCCACAATAAAAGGAAAAATATGTATTCATGAAGAAAATATGTATTCATACCCAGCTGTAATAAAAAAGCATGGAATCAGGTGGACTTCAGAGAAATGCAGAAGCAAAGGTGAGCTGAATATCTGCTCGCAGCCGTGTTTTTACATATAAGGATGTGGCAAAAAATGCAAGGGCTGGAGAATCTTCTCTCCAGATGTATTCCATCTCAGGAAGATCTCCTCTCCCTTGACCATACTCCCTCCTCTGCCTCTGATGTCGTAGGCCATATAAACGCCTCCACTCATAAATATTATTTCAAAATCGTATTTAATAACCTGCCCATGACACATTCTTCCCTCTTGAGATCCGTCAGTGGACATCAGAGGACACCGGGGAAGAAGGAGCACAGAAAAGTCAGTGAGCTCCAGAAATATCTTAACTAAGGGTAAGGTATCAATCCTAATGACAAATCTTAACATACTTAAGTATCTAGATGCATACTAAAAATTACTTCAAGAGAAAGAATGTGTTTGTAGACGCTGCTAAATCAGGCTCAGTAAATAATCTAAAGGAGCTCAGAACCATCTGGATTTCCCTTTTCATCATTTAATAAAGGTTACGGCCCCATCAATGTCGAACCGTCAAATATCTAAAGTGTTCTATCTTTTTATATCTATCTTTTTTTTTTTTTTTGCACCGACCTTCTTCTTTCTTTCCAAGAGTTCATTCTTCACACTGTAATGCATTAAACTGACAGGCTTTAAAATAGAGGCAGACGCAGGGAGGTTTGCAGGCTTGATACTGTGTGCGCAGGACACCAAGGGGAAAAAGATGAAATCCAGACCTCTGAAAAGACCCACATATGCAGTCCAGGCAGGGGAGGGTTTGACCCACAGCCTCTCTAATCTCCAGCTGAATTATCCAGAAGAAATATGTTAGAGCTCTGCGTGTGTGTGTGTGTGTGCACAGGAAAAGAAAAGGGCAGGTCAGTGGAAATAAGTTATGTAACCGACTCAAGGGACGCAGAGGAATAGGAGGTCATAGGAGGGGCCGACAGTGAAGCGGCAGGAGTGAGGGGGAAGGAAAACTAAACACAGAGCTCCTGTGACTCCTAAACATGGTTTTATTCTGCTGCATCAACACATTAGGCCTAAACCTAAATCAATGGACTGAATTCGTGCAGTTTTTTTCCCCCTCCGGCTATTGTATACTAAAGCTGTTGATTTACAAAAGAAAGGTCTATGCCGCCACCAGCGTAGCAAAATGAGCACAATGTTCCTGTTTACAAAGAGCTCCTTAGAAAGCAAATTGATTTCTCACACTCTTTAAGGCCGTATGCTTTATCCATGTTCTGAGCAGCTAGGTTTGCATGCTAGCTCCAATCTCTTTTCCCTCTTTATTTAAGAAGCAATTCAGGCCCGTATTCATCTTTCCGCCAGTGTTCCTCGCAGGCTCTCTGTCTTTTAGCGAAAGCAAAAGGCTTTCATAAGAGCCGTGCAGCTGTTTGTCTGCATAAGGCTGGACATCAAAAGCGTCTTTGCGAGCTCTTTTCTCTATTAGAGGAGAGAGTGGAGCATGCAGGGGTTTGGGGCTACATTCCACTAGATCATTGTTCCCAGAATGCACCTTTATCTTCAACTTGGGGGACCCAGCGGAAAGGGGATTTTAATCACTGTGAAGCCTTTTCAGAGAAATATTGTAAGAGCTTGTGTGCACATGAGAGAGAGAGAGAGAGAGAAGAAGAAGAGGGAGAATTGGTTTCATTCTTTTTTACTTCCATTCAGGTACCACAGTCATCATTCTCACAGCAGTAACATTGGTAATAGCTGGGACGACTTAGTGAAGTAGCAGTGGTTTAGACCTTGCACTTGTAACATGCATTAACAAAACTTCAGGAGTGACATAATAAGCAGCTGTCTTTATTAATCAGGATAGTTGTAAAGCACATCCTTCTATTCAGGGTTTTGTGCATGTATGCAAATTATGTGACATGCAAAAGAACTGCTGGTCAGTGTTAAAGTCTACCAAATTTCCGTGATCATTTACTCATGTTGTTCCAACCCTATATGATATATTATATTCTTTGGAACATAAAAGAAGATATTTTGAAGAAAGTTTTTGTACATACAATGAAAATCAAACAAAATGGGGAAAAAACATCTCTCGAAATATCTTAAAGTTGAAATAATGGATGTTAATGATAACATTTTGTATGCATTTTGTGTATTGGTACTGAAGAATAGATCAATATAAATCTCGCTGGTTTTCGAGGCGACAGACTTCTGCAACCAAACTACATTTCCCATGATTCTGTGGCAGAAATCTAAAATACAGCAAGCATCCAGTTAATGCTATTCATTCAGCCTGTTATCATTAGTATTTGTATATAACATTTACACATACATTTTTGTACATTTGAATAAATGCTGAAATGGACATATGACATAATCTAGTGTAAAAATATGTCTATAGTTATTACATTTTACCATTACACTTAGAAGAGCACATTTAGCAAGCATATTTAATATTGTTGACTGAATACAATAAAATGAATCTATGAATTCAATATTCAGTGAACCTGAAAGTGTTCGCAAACATCTTGTACATATCTGTTGTTGTTCATACACACAATATGTATGCTTTAGATGCTTTTAACATGTTAAAAAATAATGTTTCCATATCTGTGCAAACGCATGAAAATGTATGAACCACACTTTACATACAAATATGTACAATTATTAATGAGGTCACAATGCTTAGAATTCAAACAGTGAACATGGATTTGACATTAAACGCAGCTGTCATAGACAAACACATATATTATATCTTCCTGATAGACCGGTTTGTGAGTTACTGTGCACAGTCATGAAGCAGTTACACAATCGTTTTTTTGTTTCTTTCACCAACACAGAAGTTACAATATCTCATGTCTGTCAACGCAGAGATTTTTATTTGTGTCTGTTTGTGGGGGGCAAGTCTCAGCTGGTTGGATTGCTGTGACTGTTAAAAACAGGTGTGGGCATGTCTGTTGCTTTAGGATCAGTTGTAGATCTCTTTCTACATACTGCATGTCATTCCAATTCCAGCCAATCTCAGCTGTTGCAGGGCTGCTCAGAAGATCAAGCCCTTCGATCTTCGGAATCCTGTGATTGTTTGCTGCAGGAACGTCACGTAGAGCCAGAGGCATCGTCAAAGCTATGGTATAATTGTTCACCATTGTGGTGGAGATGATGGAAGACTGAACTGTCAGGGGTAAAATTGATCATCTTCTTTGCTCTACTTTCCTCTGCAAAGTTTCTTCTTGTAAACTCCAATGTTGTCAAGTTTGACTGAGTTTATAGTTCCCCTCTGGGAGTCTTTCTTAGTCATGTTAAGACAGAGAACTGGGCCCACACTGATCGACTTCACTCCGGAGACATACATTTTACCCCAGTGATTCATATGTTGTTTTGAAACACTTAAAGTCTTTTATATTTTTAATGTCCTTTCTGGGCTCTCAATAAATGACAATAATGAAAAGCAAGTAAAACTGCTAACACTATGGAAAATGTACAGTGTGCTGCATTCATACTCAGTTTTACATGCATAATATTGCTCAACATGACACATTTTCTTCGCACCTCACATGAATGTGTCATTTAATCGATGTCTGTCCCTCTCATCTGAACCGACGGTCCTTATAGCACCCATATATGACGTTGATGGAGTGTTCAAGTTCACATAGATTGCACGTTCAAACACGCTTATCTTGGGTGAACCTGTTTTACTGTTAGGTTTTACATCTTTATTATTGTGACTTCTTGACACCACCTGGGAAAAACAAAAAATCATGCCTTTTTTTAGAGAGTTGGGATTGTTCAAATGATGCCTGTTCATACCTGTTAGTTTATTTTGGCACTCTGCATGGTGTGCTATTGACTATAGTTGTAATGCATCATGCCTAATGAAAATGATTGTGACAGATCCAAAGTAGTTTTATCTTGCCTGTCTAACTGTGTGTGTATTTTTGAGTTTGGTTGAGTGTCCATTGGTGGACTTTCATGTTCGCTTCTATATAGCAATGGCATGTCAGCCACACACCTGCTCCAGACCAAGGGACCTCATGGTGGATTTATATCAGGCTGCTTTTGATGCTTTATTGGGCTGCAGACCTGTCCAGATGGGCCTTGTAAAGAGCCCAACAAACCCGCACACCTCCTGCCTGGTCAATCTCCATAAACCGCCAAATGAGATTCACAACATAGACAGGGGAAAATAAACCCAGAATGCAGACCACAAAAGCCTTGACTGTCCACCCCCACCCCTAGACCGGACAGCAGGAGATGGGACAGGAGGCAAGAGAAAGCGAGCTGTAAATACCCGCATGTCTGTCTCCATGACAGCCTGTGGGACATTCAAGGACAATCCCATGAGGCTTCATTGCCAAGGCCTGGTGCACATTGGCATTGAGGACTGCTTGTGTGCCCGCTCCTATTTGAGCCTTAGAGCAAGTAAATCAGTTGAGTGGTTGATGTAGAGTTTGAATTTAATGTTTACAAAGAACAGCAGTTGTTTTGAGTGAAGCTTTTTACTTGAACTTGAACTTGGACTTGAGGTGCTCCTAAATATTTGCGCACATGTATGTACCAAAAAGAACATCTATCACCCATGTGTCACCTATGTCACTCCAAACTTGTATGATTTACTGTCTTCTGTTGAACACAAAAGGTATTTTGATGAATGATTGAGGACTGAAGCTTTCAACTGTAGGGCCCGCTAAAAATTCATTCCAACGGAGGCTAACGATTGCGGGTGAAGGTCGCTGCGCGTTCGGTCTTTTCAGCTGACTAAGGGATTTAATTCCAATTCATCTTTTTCATTCATCTGACTCCATTTTATCATAATCTCAAATTTAGTTAGAATGCCAATTGGTTATTTGGTCATTTATATTTAATAGTTAATCGCACATTTATTTTTTCTGTTTAACCCTATGTTGAAATTATACTCATTCATAATCTACTAGAGATAAATAATAATCCCAGAGTAAGTATAAATCAAAATGTAACAATTTATTAACAGTCAGGTAAATGTACAATGCCACTTACATAATCAATTCAAAGATAATCCATACATAACATCAAATGCTCTGAAGTAAAGCGTGAAAGATGAATACCTGACTTCTGAATATTATCTAGTAGGCGCTCAGCGTTACGGGCCGAACTCGCTGCAGTATCTCGCCGAACCTTTTGTCACAGCTAGTTATATGCTCAGACCAAGACAGAAATCTCTTTCAAATGGAAACACGTGTTAACAATGGGAATTTACATTTAATCACTATCCTATATGACCTGTATTGTCAAAAGACCAAATGGTTGAAGCCACACCCACCGTAATAAGCCGAATTTCTCTAACTCTTAAAACCTTTATTATCTTCTTGTTTACTTCTGTGGCGATGAGATCTTTGTAGCAGTCGCACTGAGACATTTCAAACGATATCAAACACGTATAATACTGTATAGTGAGAATTGACATTAAATTATGTTTTATTAACAAGGTTCGGGAGAAGCACATTCAGATGATTGACACAGGTGGAGAGTACTCAGCCAATCAACAATAGAGGTGTATATATACGCAGCAGTTCTACCTCCATTTGTTGACAGTTATCAGCAACCCTCCACCACCCCTTCTCCACACTACTAAACCACTTACATATCCGGGGGGGGGTGTTGGGTACTCTGAGTTGAAAGCTGAGTTCGGGGCCTAATCCGAGCTTGAAGCTCTCCCCCCGGACAGCACGCCAAAGACGCATTCAATTACTCTCTATAAATTATATGTAAGTGCGAACTCATGATACCATAGATTTTGTGAATTCTACAGGAAGGATGGGGGAAGATTCGAGTAAAAGGAAAAGCGTGTGAATTAAAGCCATTCTCAAATGATTCACTCAGTGTGACGTTGTCTCGGATGGGAGTGATAACTGTAAGAGACAGTTCAGATGTTAATTTCCAGAAAACGTCTTTTGTCTTCTCGGGGAGTTTTCAATTCAGATGTTCTGGCATGCTAGCTTTTTACAGTCTTTTTTCAACCATAAAAGTAGCTAGCATCAAAGTGGTCCATATGACTCATGACTCATATGACTCATACATTTCAAGTCTGGAGTCATGCTATAAATTTGTTTATTGTTATGACTGATAATCTTTAAATCAATGAGTTGAAACCGAGAATTAAAAAAGTCTGATATGCGAACAAATAATTGAGGTTTTGTGAACTGGATCAACAGTCAAAAGAATGAACCTTACGAAAAGAAGTGTATTCAAGTGCTATTAGTATACTTCTTTTAAAAACAAAATAAGAACGTATACTTTTTATGTACTTCTCAGAAATATACTTAAAATTGCACTTAAGTATACTTGACTTATATTGACAGAAAAGTTATTTTTTCACATAGATTTACATACTATCTTATAAACGTAATTTTTTTTTAAATATTGATTTATATTAAAAGTACAGTACAAAAATATATACCGACATAGGAACATAGTAGTACACTTAAATAAAAAAATGATATATATAGTAAACTATAAACTTGCAGTATAAAACTACTAAACTAGTAGTTTACTGAGAGTACACATCAAAGTGTACTTTCATGAACTAAAAAAATGTGTTTTTAGTTTTTGACTAAACTGTTGTGTACTCAAAGTTGACTACTGTTACACTTAAAGTACACTTAAAAGTATACTTTTATAAAAGTGGGCCAATTTAGTCCCAAGTATTGAAACAGTACACTTACAAATACTTCTTGAACTTTATTTAATTAAATGAACTTGGAGCATACTTCTTTTTTGTAAGGGGATTTACTCACAAATCAGGCATCACTGCAATTCTTATGAACTCTCATGAATAGCGTGGCGGATGGAAAGATTTTCAGTGAATACTGACTTTTGGTCCGTTCTGTACATAATTCTCATGTAACTTCATAAGACTTGAGCTGCATCTAAACTTGGATACTGAGTACTACATTTGATGAAAAACTTATTTTGTGAACATTCAAAAATTATGTTTTATATATTATGAATTTGTGTAGTATACATGAAATCTAGATGTACTACATCCGGCATGTTGTCATCGAATTGCGTCGCTTCACTGCCATCCTCTCCCGTGGCCTCATGGGATAGTAAAGTTTCCATCAGATGTGCACTTCAGAATCTCTGCGGAAGTAGGCATATTTGGACACAGGGTTGGAATACAGTCCGTGAGTCCACTGAGGATTTTTTGTCATTTTATCTTCATTCATTTTCATTACTGATCATTATGAATATCCCTCAAAATTTCACCTTCTGTGTTCCACAGAAGAAAGAATGTAATACTGGAACAACATGAGGGTAAGTATGACAGAATGTTCGTATTTAGATGAACTATTCCTTTAAGATTTCCGTTTTATGATAATAAATGAGCTAGTTTGGCTGTATCTGACTCTGTTTCCAAAAAACTGCACATTACAGCTTATGCATCCCACTATGTCCCAGGCAGGGAGAATGGACATGGAGATCCGCGACCTGCGATCTTAATTCCGTCAGGGAGCGCATTCACTGGAAATGTTAATGACAGTTTTGTCATGCAGTTCATTACTGCACCCATGACTCTTCTAGGCCCTCGCTCAGACGGACAGAAAAGAGAGGGAAGGCCTTTAAGCTTGAAAGAGGGAAGAAAAAAGAAACCTTTTTGAGACCAAGCACAAAAGACACAGGGAGATGCTGAATGTGGTGGCTGCCAAGCGCTGGGAATTCATGATTGGGTTTTCTTCCTCCTCATTGGCAGTGGTTCCTGCTTGAAAAGAAGGTCGAGGGGGTAAGTTTGCTTGAAGCGACAGATTGCAGATGTCTGTATTGGAGTCTTTGAAAGTGTGCCCCCCTCCTCTCCTCCACCCCCAAGAGAAAAGCTCCATACAGTACTGTTTTTTACTCATTCTATCACAAGAGCGCAGGAGGACCAGACACTTTTCTAAAATAGTTACCCTTGAAAATCCCCAGAGCTGAACACAACATAGGATTTTAACCCTAGCTTAGTATGCTGACAGGGACATAAGCACCATAGACATCGAGGGGGACACGTTCCCAATACTCAGAATAGCGGTTGACCGATATGGCTTTTTTTTTTTGTGCTTTCTTCTTCAATTATTACATTATGTGGTTTCATCCTTGTCTGCTGAGGTAATATACATTATATTTATTTCTACTTTGTTATAAATTAACATTACATTGAAACCACAAAACTAGTCAACTCAGCCCTCTTGTTCTGCGTGCTTTTGAGAGGTTCTCAAGTCCGTGTGTATGGCACATGTCAAGTGTTGACAGTGTAACCCAGATAGAGGGATGAGAACGCAGATCCCAGCTGACCTTTCCCCTACTTTCACACACACACACACACACACACACACACACACACACACACACACACACACACACACACACACACACACACACACACACACACACACACACACACACACACACACACACACACACACACACACACACACACACACACAGAGAGAGAGAGAGACAACAGAACCCATGCTGGCATGACAGATTAAACACTAGAAAGGTGAAAGTGACTAATCTAAAAATGTGTGATTTTTGCACAACTAGTGGCACCAAACAGAATTGCAATTTGTTTGTTTGAAACTTGTAGAGAAAAACCAACAACAATACACACTTTTAGCAATCCTGCTTGGTTGCACAAATTGCATTTAATTAAAATAGACTTGACATTTTCACATCACATCAAAACTGACTTGGAAACATGTATTATTCCTCCTCCTTTATGTTTGTTACTTTTCAAATGCTTTATATGTGTAGATTTTAGATTTGCCCCAGAAGCTTGACTTTCAATCTTACAATATGAAGAACCATCATATAAATATAGACATGTTTAAAATATTTTAAACCCTTTAAATATATATTTTTTGCGTGTGTGAAATTTTTTAAAAACGTCCACAGGGCCATACTTGAAGAAAACCTTTTTTTTTCATAATTTCTCCTGTGTTTAAATCTCTTCATCGATGTGTGTCAAATAAGTTGTGTGAGGGATGATGTGGTGGCTTTCTACTGCAAAACCCCTCGGGCTGGAGGCCTGAAGTGATTCGCCACAGTAATTTCACAGCCCCTGAAATTACGCAGGCAAGGTGAGTAATGGCAGCTTCTTGCAGAAGTCCAGATGGTAAGGCACCTCTTGGAATGGAACGGTACTGTTCCACTACATCAATTTAGAGCTGAAGGATGCCTCTGCCCCACTGCCCCATGGGTCATGAAACGCAAATATTTTCATCAAACTGCAACACCGATTCTCAAGGGGTTTTCACTTCCTCCCCATTCATCAGTGGTGAGTCTGCAGACCAGCTTCTGATCACATGACAACTTCTCCTGATTAGTGGTTATCTGGTGGAGGATTCTTTCATGACTCGTCATCACTCTGACCACAAGGGTCTTTTCTTCTGCATGTGCCGTCATGTGTGTCAAACCAGTAATCTTGTGTGGTCATTTAGTCTGTGGTTGACCTCTCATTTTATTCCACTGAAGAGCCACAGGTACAGAGAGATGAAGATAGAATATCAGAGCAAGTGTGGACAGACACACAGCTTAGATTTACTTAGATGTAAAAATAGAACAAGAAATGCACACAAGCTGAGGGCATGCAAGGTTATGAAAGTCACTCAGTAAACTTGTCTCACTTCCTTCTGTCCACAAGTGCTAGAACTTCTAGGATCTATCTACGCTGTAAACAAATATATGATCAATAAGTTATGACAATATGTTTTTACATTGCTTTAACTCATCAAAATAAGTTAAGCAATTTCCAACTTTTTAAAATTACTTAAACCACTAATTGTACTTAATTTAAGGCAGCAACTTTTCTACAGTATCTATCTATCTATCTATCTATCTATCTATCTATCTATCTATCTATCTATCTATCTATCTATCTATCTATCTATCTATCTATCTATCTATCTATCTATCTATCTATCTATCTATCTATCTATCTATCTATCTATCTATCTATCTATCTATCTATCTATCTATCTATCTATCTATCTATCTATCTATCTATCTATCTATCTATCTATCTATCTATCTATCTATCTATCTATCTATCTATCTATCTATCTATCTATCTATCATCTATCTATCTATCATCTGTCTGTCTGTCTGTCTGTCTGTCTGTCTGTTCATCACTCCAATAAAGTTTTGTTACCTTATCATAGCATTAAATAAACCAAAGACTTGATCTCTGAGGAAGCTCTTTGTTGATACCAGGATTACATAAATCCAATAAGCAGTGTAGTGTTGTTCCTTACAAGAGATTATTACAGTAACACAACAACTGAATGACCTTTATAGTCAAAACTGTTATTTTTGCTCAGTATGTTGTTATTTTAGTGTATACCTGCTTTTAGTCGGGTTTTACTCTTGGTCTGAACCCAAGTTTGATTCTACGCTCCTCCCCCTGTGGATGCTTTGCAAGAGTTGTGAAGAATTTGAGCTGCTCTGAATGTAATTTATTTGGAGACAAACTGCGTTTAGACTTTAATAAATCTGATGGGGAGAATGCAGAGATGCAAATAACAATAGTTGTTCATACCAAAACCGTTTCAGAGTTTAAATGAACTGCACTTTAGACAGCCGTTTTATGTAAATGGACTCAGGTGTGGTTCACTGGCATGAATCCAGTGTTGAGAAACCATCTACACATCAATCAAACAAACAACTCTGACGTCAGTTTTGTACTAAAAACTCGTAAAAAGTGCTAGAGGGATTAAATGATCAGAGAAATCGAAGTGAAAAGGGTGACCTTTCAGAACAGATGTTACCATTTTTTCATTACTTTATTAAAAAAAGCTGCAAGCCAAGAATCGTTTGAGTTGCTTAGACATCCTCACACCATGTACAATTTGTCTGGTAATGATCTGTCATGAATTTTTAAACATACGTGTACGAAAGACAGCACGTGGACTGTACAGTCTGAGAACGTGCCCATGTTCACAGAATTACAGCCACAATTGAGCTGTTGACCTGCAGAGGTTTACAATTCCATTATCTCGTGGTCAACCATTAATCATGGGTTCACAAAGGGGTATAAGGTTACAAGGGTTAAACTACCAGGCATACCTGAAAAACCAACACTCTGTGTTGCAACGTAAGTCTTTTAAAAACACTTAAATGTCACAGGTAAGACAGTGCTTGACGGTAATTCATGCTAATCTTCGCCCAGTTCTAGTGCACTAATTCCCTGAGTGTGTAAAAACTGCACTTACGCACAGCTGTTTCGCCATTTTATGGTCCTGCAATGACGGCAGAGCAAAAGCTTGTCAGTCTAGCCTCACAGTGCTTATCAGGTGAGGGCGATATTATGAGACAGGCCTGTATAAACAAGTGAAGCAGCAAGACACAACCGAGAATCCAGACAAGACTTCAGCATTGTTACACTATAAACATTTTATTTGCTTTGTAAATATGATTTCCAGAGAAAATGAGGTATTGCAAATAAAATTTAAGAGTTAAAAGTGATCAGTTTACTTAACTTAATTTTTTCAATTATGCATGAAGTTTATTTACTTTACTTTATTTTAAGGCAACAGGTTTCCTCACTTTTTTTAAGTTAAGTCAACTGATCACTTTTTACAGTGATGCTTTGTATAAAGCTAGAAATCATGTTTCAAATAATGTTAGCATTCCGTGATGGAAATGATGTGGAGATGACCATTCTATACCAACATGTTTACAATGTCAACTCATTTGTCCTGACATGGCAACTTATATAGCTATAGATTTATGTAGCATAAATACACACACATAAATAACAGTTTTACACTTTGTGCATGATTTGACAAAATTACAGCTTAATTGCAAATGGAGCAATAAATAAAATACTATTGTGGAAAAAGAACTGAACTAACTTTTGTTTTCTTGGTAAACAAGTATACTAACTTATTTAGAAACTTTATTAAGACCAAAATTGTTTGTCATGAAAGAACTAATAATGTAATATTTATATTTTTCATATTATTTCCATTTAAGTTTTGGACAAGGATAAAACAATGAACTCTATACATCAAAGTCATTAACACAGTGCCTTGATTCTGATTTAATACACTTCCACACAGCCAGCTTATGTAGCGTCAGTTCTTTCAAGTTTTCTCCTCAAAGTTGTGAAGACCTTGCGGTTTAGCCTATAAATGCTTCAATGTGTTTTCATTTCTTTATCATTACATCAGATGTGTGGTTTGAGAGACATCCAGTTCAGAACAAGACTCCCCAAAAGCAAAGCCTCTAGGTGAATCCAGAATTGTTCAAAGTAAAGACAGGTGAGGTGTTTAGCTTTAGCTGTAGGTAACTGGTTAGACTCATCTTCCCATCTCTTCTCCTTCAGGGGTGAGGTGCTGTGTGTACATGTCTGACCTGCAGCTCCGGTGAGCTGTCTGATTGACTAATACAGCCTAGAAGCCTTGAGGGTTTTTCTAGTGTAAATGCTAAGAATATTATTTAGTGAAGGCAGTACTGTAGTTCAAACACACTGACTCATACCTTGCAAATCTAGTAGTTTGCATTGTTACAAAACACTGTTCTTTGGAACTTTCTATTAATCAAAGAAAAATTTATCACAGATTCCACAAAAATATTAAGCAGCACAAAATGTTTTCAACATTGGTAATTTGAATTTTTTCTTGAGCACCAAAAGAGCATATTATAATGATGTGGTGATGTGACACTGAAGGCTGGAGAAATGGCTGCTCAAAATTCAGGTTTGCCAACACAGGAATAAATTACATTTTAAAATATATTAAAATAGAAAACAATTATTTTAAAGTGCAATTATATTTCGCAATATAGTACAAATAAATGTAGCTATGGTGAGAAAAAACAAAAAAAAATCTTTCTCCAAACATTTGAATGGTAGTGTATTTATACACAGATGCAAAACATTATGACCACCTACCTAACATGCTGTTGGTCCTCCGTGTGCTGACAAAACCGTGCCAACCTGCCGAGGCATGGACTCGACAACACCCCTGAAGGTGTCCTGTGGTATCTGGCACCAATATGTTGGCAGCAGATCCTTCAAGTCCTGTAGGTTGCGAGGTGGTGCCGCCATGGCTCAAACTTGTTCTTACAGCAGATGCTCAATTGGATTGAGATCTGGGAAATTTGGAGGCCAGGGCAACACCTTAAACTCTTCATCGTGTTCCTCAAACCATTCCTGAACAATATGTGCAGTGTGGCAGGGTGCATTATCCTACTGAAAGAGGCCACTTCCACAAGGGAACAACATCCTCCATCCACCATCCTAATGCCATCATTTCCCCAAATCGGCGCACACGTACAGGGTTGTCTGCTTGATATAAAAGAAAACGGGACTAATCTGACCAAACGACCTTCTTCCACTGCGCCAGTCCAGTTCCAACACTTGCATGCCCATTGTAAGCGCTTTTGATGATGGATAGGGGTCATCATAGGCACTCTGATTGGTGCGCAGCAAAGTGCAATACACTGTGTGTTGTGACACATTCCTCCCATATCCATCATTAAAATTTTGACTTTCTGTTGGCTCGAACAAACGGGATAGCCTTTGTTGCCCTTGTGCATCGATGAGCCTTGGGCACCCTGATGCCAATTTGTGGTTTGTCTCTCCTAAGACCACTGTTGGTAAATTCTAACCACAGCTGACCGGGAGCAACCCACAAGCATTACCGAGATACAAAGGGTGCGTTCCATTCGACCGTAAGTGGACTGCGAAGTGGACTTCAGAGGGTATTCCGCCATCTCAAGTGAGATTCCAATCCAATGGGAGCGAACATGTTCAGTTCGAAGGGTACTGTGAATGGCATAGGGAAGAAGGGAACATCGATACATCACTTCACAGGAAGTGGAGAGTGAAAATCACCCAACTGCCATTGCGCGACGGCGTCGCATCACTTGTCTGAACTAACGATGGAGCAGAGGCGTTGAAAGAGTTTTAAACAGCTCTGCGATGGAGGAGTTTATAGCATTTTAATATTCATAGTTATTATACAAACTAGAGTATTTATGAATGGTCATGGCAATTCGCATATTATATTTTATGAATATGTAAACAAATTAAAAGTGTTGAGAAGCAGCTGAGGGCTGTCATTTTTTTATATTTTACTTTATTTACCTCAGGAATGTTTACTATGCAGCTGCGCTTGGGAAAGAAAGCGCACGAGATGAGACCTCTACAAAGACCATTGATTAAGAATAGCCTACATGTATACATAGTTAACCAAATCAAAATGTATTTTCATATTGAATGACAGGTGCAGCTTCAAATGTGTTCAGTCAATACAACTTATATGTAAACTAATAAAACGAATGTTTTGATTATATTTTTAGATACACACTGTGTGTTTTATAAATGTATATAGCCTACTTATTATATGGTTTTAAAAAAAACTTTACTTTTTGAAAGTAAAGTAAATAACTATATTCATTTATGTTAGCTATATCATAATCAGCGCAACCCCGTCTTTGCCTTTCTTTGATGACGTTGCAGGGCGTTCCAAATGAGTGATTATGTCAGCGAAGTCCACTTCAACTGATACACCATGTTCAGGGAGTAGGGAGCAGTGAACAGTGCACAGGGACCCTGTCGAATGGAATGCACCCAAAGTCACTCAGATCTTTATTGCTGCCCATTTCTCCTGCATTAAAACACATTGACTATGAGAACTGATTGTTTGCTTACCATCTAATCTAGACTGTTAGGAGAATGATATTCGCTTTACCTGTGACTGGTCATAATGTTTCCTCACTGTATAGTGCATCAAAACCTTTATTATAGGATAAATGCAGGAACTGTTGAGCTGGCTAGCAGTATTTGGGATCCTTGGCATGTGAGGGACCTCAAATGGTAACCTTAAAATGAAATCTTAAAAGTTTCCATATATCAAAACATCCATAAATTAATCACAGGGTGAATCACTAGAAGTGATTTTTTTTAAGAGAGTCATATCTATTTAACTTTATCTTTTATATGCAATCAACTCAAAGAGCTGTAAAAGTAGTCTGTCCTGCTCTCCTCAAGGGGCAAAGTCCCAGATTGTGAGTCAGACAGGAAATTGTTTATATGCACTGATATTCGCTCTGAGCTCAATCGTCCTCTAGCCGTCTCATGCCTGTCTGTTGATTTGTGAGGGCCAAGTCACAGTGCGATGACTGTGTGGTGTTAGGTTTCTTTCCAGTCCCTGGAGTATGCGAAAAATGAAGCGCACATGCAGCACAAGTCCAGAAGAACATTCAAACAGGCTGAGTTGTGTAAACATGAAACACAGAAAGGATGGAAGAAGTATCTGAATGAAGCCTGAATGTGGATTCAAATAAACATCTGTGGAGTGGTCCAGACTCAGTGTCTTTGGCTCTCGCTCTGATGGTTTTTACCACTGAAGTGTTGCAAAAGGCTGCGGCCAGCACTGTGGCCTTCAGATGGTGACTGTTCCTTATTGTTCAAGAGTTGAGAGAGAGTATGTCTATACTCTTTCACTCACACTTTGGGCTTTTGTGTGTTTGCATTATCTGTTGACAGATGAGTGTACAAGTGAGTATTATTCAGAAGAGCGTGGAATGTGCGGAACATCTTCGGAAATTCAGAATATGTCAATCGCTCATGCCTGCAGATGCCTAGAGTTGGTATGGGACTGTCACGCAAGTATTTTCACCTTGTCAGTAACCTGAAAAATAATAATTAGTAATGTCTGAGTCCAACCGAAGCTGCCTACAACTTTAGCTCTGCATCAAATTTAGTGAGTCCCGGCATCCTACCTAATGCAAAATATACAAATATCAAACTATACGTGAAACAAATGATTGATTCTAACAGAGGAAACATGAGGGGAACGATTCTCATAAAAAGCATTAATATACATTGCACACACATTTTGGGTGAAATAGTACATTTTAAAACGTCCCCATAAAGCAAATAAATAACGGAGTGTCTATTTACACCAAGTGCAAATAGCGTGCCTTGCTTTTCGCGCTAGCGCCGCCTAACAATGCCTGGTTGGACCAAACAAGATTAAAAAAAAGAACATGCACATTTCAATGTCTTCATTGGTGCAGTCAGTAAAGTGTAAGTCCTACACTCTAAAAAAAAAGGCTCGTAATCATAGGGGAACCTTTTTTAGTGCTATATAGCACCAATTTTGGTGCTTCAGTGGTTCTTCAGCGGTTCTTCAGAGGTGCTATATAGCACCTTAGTCAAAGAACCGGTGAAGAACCTCTGAAGAACCTCTGAAGAACCGCTGAAGAACCGCTGAAGAACCACTTTGGTGACCACAAAATTGGTGCTATGTAACACTAAAAAAGGTTCCCCTATGATTATGAGCCAAGAACCATTTTTGGTGCAATATAGAACCCTTTTTTTTTTAGAGTGTAAGGATTTTGATTTTGACGTGATCGACCAGGGTTCGAATCCACCTTTTGCTGAGCTCGTTCTTCTCCCTTTTCCCATTACATCGGAAAGGCATTTACTTTCAATAAAAATTAAGAAAATGTTCTAAAAGTGGAAATAAAGTGCCTAACGAAATGTTTAATAATAATAAAAGCATGTATTGGGTAGGGGTAGGTGTAGGGAGGGCTTTTATTGTCCCATTAAGGCGGCATTCAGTGAATAATTTTAATAAATATAATCATTTACACTCATCCTATTAATGTACAACAATACTGAGGTGCAAATAGTATGTATCTGTCAAAATAAAGTATAAATTGCATGTAATTACTATTTAAACATGTTGCAAAGAACTGCTACTTTTACATGGTGTAAATAGAAGAATATCACTATTTTCACTTAGTATGCTATTTCACTTAGTAAATATCATCTGTCGCTAAGAACATTTTATTTTCACTTAGGGTAAATAGAATCTAGTTGCTATTTACACTCGGTGTAAATAGTATCTATTGCTATGTTTAAATGTATTCTTAAAAATACATTGTAAAAATGGCCGAGAAATATATTCCACTGCTAATATTGATTTTATATATGTATAAAATCATATAATTTTATATATAAATATATAATATATTTTGGGTCATTTATATATATATATATATATATATATATATATATATATATATATATATATATATATATATATATATATATATATATATATATATATATATATATATTACTCCAAAATATATTAAAATGTGTTTAATTTTATGTTGAACATTTCGTGCCCATTTAACCTCTATTTTGTATTATATAGTTTTAAATTTGAGAAATATGTTTACAACATCTATTTATCATGTATTTGAAATGGATTTTGACAAATAGTTTTTTTTTTTTTTTTTGCCTTTCAACCTTTCTGCTATTTTGGATGGTTTTTACTCTGAGCTTTTTGCAGTGCATTCTGGGATTGGCTTCTACATGGAGGTAGGTAATGATTACATGTGAACATCCCATTTCCAGGCAGGAGAAACAGAAAGGCTATTCTCTCTCTCATCAGCCTTGCGCTCAAGGTCAGTTTCGTGTACGCTTCATACTGACGTCAGTGAAGACTCTAACATAGCAAACTGTATGTTAATGTGTGTGTGCTTGACCTATTTAGCAGCCAGGATAGCAAGAGGATCAGAAAGGTGACTCACTCCTGTATGAGTCAACGTCATAAAACTTGAGCAGGAGGCTGCAAGCTCCATATAAATTAATTTAAACTGACATATTGAAAAAAACCATCTGGCCAACACCAATCAAATGAGCATGGCTTTAAATCAAGCTTTATCTAACAGTGAGATTTATTAAAGGGGACCTGTTATGCAAAATTCACTTTTACATGGTGTTTGAACATAAATGTGTGTCAGCAGTGTGTGTACACAACCACCCTATAATGGTAAAAATCCAACCACTCCTGTTTTTTAATCTCCATAAGCAGCGTATCAGAAGAAGCCGTTTGCAGTTTCTATGCAATGTGACATCAGATTTTTCAGGCTTTACTTACTATTTACGTTCACAGATATAAACGACTGTGTTTATGTGAACCTTTTTTGACATTACTTTGTGTGTATTTGACAGTTTAAGTGCATTGAGTTTATAGTTACGTTTATAG
Source organism: Gobio occitaniae (assembly GCA_033150135.1). Lineage (NCBI taxonomy): Eukaryota > Metazoa > Chordata > Actinopteri > Cypriniformes > Gobionidae > Gobio > Gobio occitaniae. The sequence continues at coordinate 147,227 of JARQWZ010003564.1, forward strand.
ACTGATATGGCTTTAAAACGCATGTAGATAATAAACTTTCATGATGATGAAGAATTGCAATGTCACGTGAGCGTGACCACGATAGAGATGATAGTCAAACCAAACAGATGTTTTAGTTATTGTCAGTGATTCTGAGGCATGAGATGTACCGGCTCCGCCCTCTTCTGGATCGGGGGCGGGGAGCAGCAGCTCATTTGCATTTAAAGATACATGCATGAAAACAGCATTTTTTTCCTTCCACTCAAAAATACTTTTTGCAACATGGAATAATTAATGATATGTGGGCTATTTTGAGTGGAAACTTCACAGACACATTGTGGGGACACAAAAAAATCACTAAGTATTACAGTTTTTCTCAGTCGCTTTGGTACATTTCTCGAATCATCCTCGACATTTGCAAAACAGTAAGTCTATTTCTCAAAACAATTCGTACAAATAGCAAAACACCATGGATTACCTGCAAAAGCCAGTCTCTTGCTCAAAATCCTTAGTTCATCTCTCAAAAGTAAATATCTGTGTCAATGAACATGTCAGTGCCATCAGAATGACAAGTCCTTGTGTCATTGTGTATGAATAAGACAGTCAAATTGCTTAGTCATATTGTCAATATAACTGTACTCTGGAGGGATGTTCTAATGTAAATATGGCTAAAATTTTGATGACAATTATTGTAAATTGTAGGTTACACCTTAGTGTATGTGGGAGTTTGAATGCAAGAGACTGGACAAGATTCACATTTATGCTTTTACTGTTTGTACTGTAATTTGTTGACAGACCATGTCATTGCGATACAGAAAGGAAAAGACAGCACTGCATAGCACAAAGAAAAAAAACCCAAGAAAAACAAAAGTAGAAATGTGAACGTCTAATGGAAATGTATAGAAATATGCTTGACATTTTATGACAACCATTTTGCATGTAAAGACTTATGCTATGAACTAATGCCTAAATGTTGTGGGGGGCAAGACTATTCAACAGAGACCCATTATAATACATTTTGATCAACATGACATAAGCAACTGATAATGTAGGAAACAGCAGAGAATTTTACATAATCATTTGCATGGATGTACACAAGCATTTGCAACTTGTTCAAGGAAATTAGAAAAAAATGCTTTTTTTGATGTGCACAAGTGACACAATGATGTGAAGATTGAACAGGTAGCTTTGAGAATTTCAATTCTGATCTGAGAAATGTACCAAAGCGACTGAGAAAAACTGTAAGTCACTCCACATCTGCAAGTTATGGAAGTTAATTTCCACCTCAGAGTACGTATACATATATAGATATAAGTTGCATGGATATATTTGTGGCAATAGCCAACAATACATTGCATGGGTACAAAATTATCGATTTTTCTTTTATGCCAAATTATGTAAAGATCATGTTCCATGAAGATATTTTAGTAAATTTCCTACCGTAAATATATAAAAAATGTATTATTAGTAGTAATATGCATAGTCTAAGGACTTCATTTGGTCAACTTTAAGGGCAATTTTCTCAATATATAGATTTTTTTGCACCCTCAGATTCCAGATTTTCAAATTGTTGTATCTCAGCCAAATATTGTCCTATCCTAACCAACCATGCATACAAAAAATGTACCCTTATCCAGGGTCACATATATAGGCCTATATATATATATATATATATATATATATATATATATATAATATATATATATATATATATATATATATATATATATATATATATATATATAATATATATATATATATATATATATCAGTGGCGGCTGGTGATAATTCTTTTTTTTGGGGGGGGTATGGGGGCGTTTTTTTTCCGGCAGGGGGCAGTATCAAGATGCATGTTGACTAAATTCAAGCATTAAAGAGAAAACAGTGTCTTCACTTTTATCTTTTTAAACATTAATTTCCCACATATAATTGAATGAGGAAAGGAAAAACAAAAGAAAACAGCAACAACAGACTAGCATGTTGACTACTTGAACATACATTTTGCTCTCCTTTCTTCCTGGCCAGCAAATTTCTCAATGACTCTCTGATTAAAGTCAGTCATCTCAGTAGTGTCATGACGTTTGCATTTTTCAGTCAGATATTTGAGGCCTCTTACCCCCGTTGTTGTCCACAAAACTTCAGTACCGACACTTTGAAATAAAAGACAGGGAAAGCAATAAAGGCATTGCTAACAACACATCCAGCCAGCCACCTAACTTACGTTTCTCATAACAAGCGCGTGAAGCTCAGAGTGTAGCTTCGTCCTCTGCCACTGGCCTGCTGCTGGATTTGTAAATCGCGTTGGTTCGGGATCCTTTATCCTTTTTTTTCTTCCAGCGAACGTCTTGTGAAAGAATTTGGTTTAACTGCTGCCATCTCTACGAAAGTGATCATCCTAACAAGGTTTTGGCGGAGTCGGAGTGACTGTGTCGCCCGCGCACTTTCGCTTTAGTTGCCAAGAAGGGAAAGGTGAATGACAGGTGACGAGAACCAATCAGAATGGATAAAATAACACGCATCCAATTCTGATTCGCCAGGGTCGCAGCGACCTGCGTCCGGAGGAGGATCTTTAAGAAACCAATTAGAGACCAGCTTCAGGTCACATGCTGCCCGTAGATTTTTGTACTCAGATAGACATCCATTGGTCCGGCGTACCTCGCGCATGAAACCGCATGAAACATAGAGAAGAACATATAAAATAGTTTAACCGATCAAAGCCAATTTTTATTACATGCTGAGGCTCTTACTAACTAACAGCCGGCACATCGTATGAGTAGCCTAAACTATTTTATTTTTATTTCATTTTTATATAATTTTTGCATACATGTATACTTCTGGAATTTTGATGGGGGCAGCGCCCCAGCGCCCTCTATTGACCAGCCGCCACTGATATATATATATATATATATATATATATATATATATATAGTATATAGTTCAAATAAGAAATGTCACTATTGTGAGACAGTCAGATTTGAAAGAATTTTCAATGTTTAAATTGTGCAAAATAAATGAGCTTGTATGAAAATAAAGTCTTAATTTTGAGAAAGAAATTTGTAGTTGTGAAATATCGTCACCTTTGGAAATATAAGTCACATACATGAGTCATGCAGTCTCTATGTGAGAAATAATTTTTACATTTTTAAGAAATGAAGTCACAGTTGCGAGCTATAAAGACACAATTCTGAAATCGTAGTTGTTTTTTACTTATTTTAGGTGGAAACAGGCTTCCATAGCAGACAAACATCACCACATGAATTCTTTAGAGTGAACAGGTTGTGCCATTGTTCTGTGCTGTAGTATTTTGATTCAAATCCCAGATGGGCCTCTCATTTCCTTTAGTTTAGACCCCTACTGAGTGCGTTGCTCTTTAAGGGGTCTTTGAATTTATTGTTTTGCACTGTGGGTACTGTGTGACACAGCAGATTCATCATGCTTGACGGTTTATTTCTGTGTCCCTGATTCTATTATGCCAGTGAATCCATCCACTGTAGAGATTTCCTGTCTGCTTGAGTCCATATGGTGGAGTTTGTCTCAATCCAAGCATCACTATTGCTCCATTGGAATCTAGCCCATCTTGGAGGAAACTAAATCAAGGAGGGCGATATCCTTATCGGGCTAGTAAACGCTTAGCCCGCCACACCCCTCAGAATTTGTGTTTATGGATGTGATGTGCTGTAACTTTTCTTATGACTCACTGAACTATATTGTGTTGGCTTTCCCCTGGTTGCTCTCAGATAACGCTTAAGACAATACGGCTACCTCGGAGGCAGAACACATGGGGTTATGAGTATAGGACTGTTTGCACAAGGAAGGAAGTGTTCACTTAGTGCTTTTTAGAATCCAGCACTTGAGGAAGAGGAGGAGGAGGGTGGGACTTCCTTGCCTTGTGCATGGAGGCACTGAAACTAGCACCAAGCACACATTTCTGACAACAAAACAGGAAAGGCACAGACCAGTTGGTTTGTTTGTCACAGGTGCTCAGTTGCTGAAGATAAGCCTGAGCCAAAGTGGAGCCTGTCCTCTATCCTTCAATGCAACAAACCCTGTTAATACGTTAAAGGATTAGTTCACTTCAAAATGAAAATTTCCTGATAATTTACTCACCCCCATCTCATCCAAGATGTTTATGTCTTTCTTTCTTCAGTCGAAAAGAAAATTAATTTTTTGAGGAAAACATTCCATGATTTTTCTTCACATAATGGTTTTCAATTACAACCAAAATGTTGAAGGTCCAAATCAATGCGGTTTTAAAGCACTTCGATGGGCTTCAGAGGTTCTGCGTGATCCCAGACGAGGAATAGGGTCTTATCTAGCAAAACGAATCGGTCATTTACAAAAAAATTACAAATTAATATACTTTTTAATCTAAATTGCTCTGCGGCCGCCAGTGATTGCGCAATCCCGTTGAGGACGTCACACTAGACGTAGACGAAAGTACCGCCCCAACCAAACGTGCGAGGACTAATACAAACGCCCTTTACCAAAAAACACTCCATCTTCAACTTCAAAATCGTTCCGACATCGTTGTTTTACCTATTTTTTTTTTGTTGATAACGGGCGTTTGTAGTAGTCTTCGCATGTGCGCTTTGTAAATACGGTGGCCTACTTCTACTGTGACGTTTTCGACGTGATTGTGCAATCACTGGCGGCCGCAGAGCAAGATAAGCAATTTAGGTTAAAAAGTATATTCATTTATAATTTTTTTTATAAATGGCCGATCGTTTCGCTAGATAAGACCCTATTCCTCGTCTGGGATCAAGCAGAGCCTCTGAAACCCTTCAAAGCGCTTTAAAACTGCATTGATTTGGACCTTCAACATTTTGGTTGCAATTGAAAACCATTATGTAAAGAAAAATCCTGGAATGTTTTCCTCAAAAAACTTAATTTCTTTTCGACTGAAGAAAGAAAGACATCAACATTTTGGATGAGATGGGGGTGTGAGCAAAATATAAGGAAATTTTAATTTTGTGAACTAATCCTTTAATAACCCAAATGATAAAACTATGTGGTCTTGTATTAAAAACAGCATATTGTCTAATTGTTGTCAAATATATATATATATATATTGATTATAATAAATCAAGAGACATATTTGACTGTCAAAGAAGATCATTTATTCTGACTCAAATGTATTTTGTTTGACCAAAAAAAAGTGTGACAAAATGTATGGATGCATATGTGAAAAATGGCTCTGTGCCTTAAGCCTACACCACATAAATCACAAAAGAGGGGTAGTGGAAAATATCCAAGAGGAATAGCTCTGCTCCCAAGAGTCCCTAATCAGTGAACAGAGTGGTTTCCTGCTTTTGTGAGATGTGGTTCATTAATGGCTGACAACCTTTCGTTTACACATGCACACTGACACGCAAAAGACCCCCACTACTCTCACACAAGCACATTGGATCCAGACATGTTTAAGTAAATGTTCACATATAAGCTAACGCAATCATTTTAACGTTTATCAAACTTATCATACATATGCTTGTGAGAGGCCATACATTACGATCCCTCTAAGTTAAACAACTTTGTCAAAGAAGTTCTTAGGATGTAAATATTTGCATAGCGCCTTATCTTCACGAGCAGACCCTTAACACTGACACACGTCTGCCTGTATTTTCCTAATTCCATGTCTTAACTTAAGCACAGGACGAGAATTTCATATATTAGCCTAATACAGGAGTCTTTAAGTTGCCTTTTATATGATGATACTGAGCACATCTGCATTAATCAAAGAGGAAATAATGGACATTGTTGCACTTTTGACCTATACACTACCTCCCAAAGGCCACTGCTCCACCCCTCATATTTTCTGCCATTCACACAAAGTAGGCCTCGGTTGAACATTCTGCCAGGAAAAGAGAAATCATAGCTATTTTACCTGAAAGAAAAGAGGAGTGTGGGAAAAAAGACTAGAATAAAAAGTAGACAATTGTTTACAGGACACTGCATGAATATGTCCTGTCATAAACAATAAACAACTCATATATCCCACTGTTAACTGAATAAAAACTCCTCAAAACAACATCTTGTTCAAAAAATGCCTTTATTAGAAGTTCTATATTTAAAATAAAAACATACAGTACAAATTTACTCTGCACACTTTCTATACACTCCAGCTGACGTTCACGTATTACATTCAGTGTTGCTTTACTTCATCTAAAAAGTTAAAGTAATCATTATTAACCAACTACACAACTTAATATCCCCAGTCAGCACGTGTAGAGAAGCACAGTTGAAAAGCAGAGTATTTTTCATTAGGAATGGTGCGATCGAATGATCTAAACGTAAAAAAATAAACAATGAAA
>JARQWZ010003565.1:0-10000 GCA_033150135.1 Gobio occitaniae
ACATTCCCGTAAACTCAAGCTTCGCCTTTGGCGTTTTAACACTCGATGGCTCCGTGTCCAATGTGGACGAGGTCGAACTGGAAGCCATGTTAAACTTGGACTAAATCGGCCACCGTAGGAGTTAAAACCAATCGGAATTGAGAGGAACAGAAACTAATATTCACTGGATGCTCATATACCTTTTCACCACTAGATGGGGAAAATATCACAGTGGAGCTTTAATGTGTCTCAGTTCATCTCTTCCTCTTCCTCAGTACACATGAATGAACAGAAGATGTGTTAAAAGATACAGAACGACTGAAATCAATCATGTGTCATGTGACCCATCGGTAGGGTTGGGTATAGTTTGGGTTTTTTTCGATTCCGGTGCCAAACCGATACTTTTAAAAACGGTTCCAGTGCCTAAACGGTGCCTGAACCGATACTTTAAAAAAAAAAAAGGCCACAAAACGAGGTGGATGACATTAAATGGCTATTTATTTATTTATTTTTATTTAAATTGAACCATTTATTAAAAGTTTAATGTATGCTTAAATGTATGAATATAAATAAATACAAAACACAATTTACTTATTTTAAAATTATTATTGACTTATTTACAAATTCACAGTAAAACCTAAGCCACCTAACCCAACTACAACAGGCCTAATGTAACTCTAAATAACAGCTACAGTAATAACAGCAGTCGTCTGTATTCTTGCTCTGCTACTAACCAGCCTCGAGCTTCAGCTTTATTTTGAAATATGATCATATTCTCTGGCTAAATATTTTAGAACGCATCGGCTTAATGTTTCCATGGCGACGCGTCATGTTTCCCACATGACACACAGCAGCCTCAATAGTGCTGACAGCTCAGCTGTATCGGGTTTATTTAGCTTTTTCTTTTTATTCAAAATATTCACAAACTATCTGATGTTCAAATGTGCGAGTGAATGTGTGTTAGTTGATCTATAAAGCGCAATGGGCAGCGCCATGTTAGTTTGCGCCTCAGAATCGGATCTGTCGGATTTACAACACTTGAGTACATTCTCGTCTCACGAAATACATGAAAGTAAGTGACCAGTGAACTGGAAGAAGAATAGAGTAAACTATATAGTTACTGTATAATGTGCATGTATCTGATGTGAATAAAACATGTAATGTTAGTCAAATAATAACCGTCTGAAAGGATTGTCATTGCCGCTTTCATAGACATCAGTGTGTGTTTTGCTAGTATTTATGAGCATTTAAATGTCTGAAACCTGAAATAAACATGATGTGGTTGAAAACACTGAATAGTTGTCATGAGTTGTGGTTGAAAACACTGAATAGTTGTCATGAGTTGTGGTTGAAAACAGTGAATAGTTGTCATGAGATGTGGTTGAAAACACTGAATAGTTGTCATGAGATGTGGTTGAAAACACTGAATAGTTGTCATGAGATGTGGTTGAAAACACTGAATAGTTGTCATGAGATGTGGTTGAAAACACTGAATAGTTGTCATGAGATGTGGTTGAAAACACTGAATAGTTGTCATGAGATGTGGTTGAAAACACTGAATAGTTGTCATGAGATGTGGTTGAAAACACTGAATAGTTGTCATGAGATGTGGTTGAAAACACTGAATAGTTGTCATGAGTTGTGATGTGTCCAGCGCTGAGCGTCTGTCTCTGGCTCGGTGCCGGCCAAAGCGCGAAAGCACGTTTGAATTTTGGCACCGAAATGAGGAACCGAAATCTGCGTTCTGATTCAGTCCGGTACATACCGGTTATATAAGTACCGGTGCCATAATGGCAGAAAGATGTCAGTAAAGCCTCAGTGTGGCCGACTCTACCTCCTGTTTGTCCTGGAGAATGACCGTCCCCTCCTGCTCCACCACCTCGAACGTCATGACCCGGCACAGCTCCCTCCGCACGGACATGGTCATGTTAGCGAAGGCCGGGAGCTGATGCATGAACTCCAGGAGCTGCTCTGTAGAGAGAGAGAGAGAGAGAGAGAGAGAGAGAGAGAGAGAGAGAGAGAGAGAGAGAGAGAGAGAGAGAGAGAGAGAGAGAGGGGTGGTGTTGTGACAGTATTTCTATGCGCATTATCAGTCTTTACACTGACTTTATTTGCTCCAGTGTTAATTTTGACAGCATATTTTGATTTAGTTTTAGTCGTAGTCTTTTGACTAAAATGCCATTTAGTTTTAGTCATATTTTAGTCGCCTGAATTGTTTTTAGTTTTACCCGAAACTAAAACTAGTCTAGTTTTAGTCGACTAAATCTACAGTAGATTCCTAAAATCTATCTATATCTATCTATATCTATCTATATCTATCTATCTATCTATCTATCTATCTATCTATCTATCTATCTATCTATCTATCTATCTATCTATCTATCTATCTATCTATCTATATCTATCTATCTATCTATCTATCTATCTATATCTATCTATCTATCTATCTATCTATCTATCTATCTATCTATCTATCTATCTATCTATCTATCTTTTTTAGTCTAGTTTTAGTCGACTATATCTACAGTAGATTCCAAAAATCTAATGAGTTTAGTTAAATTGTAATACATTAAGCATTTTAGCATTACATAACCGACTGACTGGGAATGAAATTAAATACAGTTTATTTTGTAAGCAAAAATAAATATATAATGCATGACTTTAATTATAAACCAGCTGGAAATACACCAGGACTCTTATTTTGAAATGTCTGCGCCTCTATTGCAGTTGCAGGAGCTCATTCAAGTTCAGGAGATCAAATATGCATTATTACAACCGTCTAAAACATATTACTATATAAACATCGTAAAGTAAACATTGTCATTATTCATCAGCATTAGTTCATAGGCATAAATGTGTGTTATTGATTGAGCCGCTCTGGAGCTGGATTGGGGGTGTGTGTGTGTGTGTGTGTGTTTTTTCCAGTGGTTAGATCAGCATCTGTGACACAGGTCATCAGTTCTGACCCCATCTCTGCCCTAATCCACCCTCACTAACATTTACATCTCGTTTTTATTTGTTGACCAAAATGACAGTTGATTTTCGTCATAGTTTTTGTTATCCAACACTAGTTTTTATTTAGTTATCGTCTCGTTTTCGTCAGTGAAAAAAGGTTGTTGACGAAAATTACGAAATTAACACTGATTTGGTCTAAACCATGAAAACCCTGTAAGTTTCCTCAACAGCCGAGCGCTTTACCGATGTCGTCGTCAGTCCGATCCACCGCATCTTTCTCCAGACTCTCTCGCACCAGATCTCGGCCCAGAAGAGCCTCGGAGGAGCGCTCGATATCTTCATCTTCCTCCTCTTCCTCAGAGTCCACGGCAGCTTCGGGGAGGCCGGACAGATCCACGTCCCCCATCTCGCTCTCTGTGGCCTGTGGAGGAACACCTCAAGCTTTACTTCTATCGCTTTTCACACCTGTGCTTCCCAACCAGGCACAGAAAAATCATCAAATTCAGAAAAAATAAATAAAAATAAATGCTACGGATAAGAATATATCATCGCGCTGTCGGGCCCAAACCCATTGTTTTATCGAAGTAATGCGATTAGTCGTCTGTATGTGGGTTTCCACTAGTGATGCACCAATCATGATTTTAAATGGCCGATTCCGATACCGATTTCTTTCAAGAAAACTGGCCGATTCCGATACCCGTTTTTTTTTTTTTTTTTTTACACAATAAAAGAATGAAAGTGTACATGAAGAAGATGTTTATTTGGTATTTAACAGGCTAAATTGGCTAATGAAAACAAGTCCGCAATCTGAAATTAACAGGAAACTGAATTGGAAATTAAAAGGCTGAAAGGTGAAATTGGCAACAACTGCATATTCTGCAATCCAAACAAAGATGTTACTTAAATCAGCATTTGTTTTTAAATTCAGTGTAAAGAAAAAAAGTCTTTACCAGTGAAATTAAATAAAACCAAAGTATATAATTGTTCCAAAATGTTAAATCAAATAATGTTTAGTGCAACGAAAAAACTAAGATGCTACAGCAGGTGCTTTTTAAATCAAATTAAGTCAATGTCATTTTAAGGTAAAATAAAAGGTAACACTTTAGAATAATGGTCATTAGTTAACATTAGTTAATGTATTAACTAACATGAACTAACCATGAGCAGTGCATTTGTTACTGTATTTGTTCATCTTTGTTTACGTTAGTTAATATAAATCCAGCTGCTCATGGTTTGTTCATGTTAGTTCACATTTCATTAACTAATGTTAACAAGATTTTAATAATGCATTAGTAAATGAAGAAATTAACATTAACAAAGATTAATAAATGCTTTATAAGTGCAGTTCATTATTAGTTAATGTTAACTAATGACCATTATTCTAAAGTGTTACCAGATAAAAATGATCATCCTATAGGCTACAGAACTGATAGTATTTCATTTCTAAAGTGCAGCATGTTCTTCTTTAGGCCACAAAAAGAAGTATTTCGGCTTTTTCACAAGTTAGTCTGTTTCGTTCTCATCCGATCCAACACGTGAGAAGCTGAGCTGAACAAACGCTCAATGCAAGGTAAGCTCGCTCATCTTCAGCTCGCGCAACTTCAGCTCGCGCAACTTCAGCTCGCGCAACTTCAGCTGGCTCAACTTCAGCTCGCGCAACTTCAGCTCGCTCAACTTCAGCTCGCTCAACTTCAGCTCGCTCAACTTCAGCTCGCGCAACTTCAGCTCGCGCAACTTCAGCTCGTTCAACTTCAGCTCGCGCAACTTCAGCTCGCTCAACTTCAGCTCGCTCAACTTCAGCTCGCACAACTTCAGCTCGCTCAACTTCAGCTCGCTCAACTTCAGCTCGCTCAACTTCAGCTCGCTCAACTTCAGCTCGCTCAACTTCAGCTCGCGCAACTTCAGCTCGCTCAACTTCAGCTCGCTCATCTTCAGCTTGCGCAACTTCAGCTCGCGCAACTTCAGCTCGCTCAACTTCAGCTCGCTCATCTTCAGCTCGCTCAACTTCAGCTCGCTCAACTTCAGCTCGCTCAACTTCAGCTCGCGCAACTTCAGCTCGCTCAACTTCAGCTCGCTCAACTTCAGCTCGCGCAACTTCAGCTCGCCCAACTTCAGCTCGCTCAACTTCAGCTCGCTCAACTTCAGCTCGCGCAACTTCAGCTCGCCCAACTTCAGCTCGCTCAACTTCAGCTCGCTCAACTTCAGCTCGCTCAACTTCAGCTCGCTCAACTTCAGCTCGCGCAACTTCAGCTCGCTCAACTTCAGCTCGAGCAACTTCAGCTCGCTCAACTTCAGCTCGCTCAACTTCAGCTCGCGCAACTTCAGCTCGCTCAACTTCAGCTCGAGCAACTTCAGCTCGCTCAACTTCAGCTCGCTCAACTTCAGCTCGCTCAACTTCAGCTCGCGCAACTTCAGCTCGCGCAACTTCAGCTCGCGCAACTTCAGCTCGCTCAACTTCAGCTCGCGCAACTTCAGCTCGCTCAACTTCAGCTCGAGCAACTTCAGCTCGCTCAACTTCAGCTCGCTCAACTTCAGCTCGCTCAACTTCAGCTCGCTCAACTTCAGCTCGCTCAACTTCAGCTCGCTCAACTTCAGCTCGAGCAACTTCAGCTCGCGCAACTTCAGCTCGCTCAACTTCAGCTCGAGCAACTTCAGCTCGCTCAACTTCAGCTCGCTCAACTTCAGCTCGCTCAACTTCAGCTCGCTCATCTTCAGCTCGCGCAACTTCAGCTCGCTCAACTTCAGCTCGAGCAACTTCAGCTCGCTCAACTTCAGCTCGAGCAACTTCAGCTCGCTCAACTTCAGCTCGCGCAACTTCGGCTCGCTCAACTTCGGCTCGCTCAACTTCGGCTCGCTCAACTTCGGCTCGCTCAACTTCGGCTCGCTCAACTTCGGCTCGCTCAACTTCAGCTCGCTCAACTTCAGCTCGCGCAACTTCAGCTCGCACAACTTCAGCTCGCTCAACTTCAGCTTCAGGAAAGCGGCTCTTCATCCCTTCAGCGGATCTCGTCTCTTCCCTCAGTTCTCCAGGTTCCGTTTGTAACACACAAGTGACATGTTCGCGAATTATTGCGATATAGGCGTATGTGCACGCGCTTCCGGATAAATCGGCAGAAAAATACAAAGAAAACCGGCCGGTTGACGATCGCGCGCTAAAAAAAAAAAAGGCCGGTTCCGGTTTTTGGCCGGTCAACCGGTGCATCCCTAGTTTTAACCTATAAAAAGCATTTAAAAGAGCTCAAACTGTCAGTCAAGCCTCATAACTCCGCCCACCTCCATTCAGAATGAAGCACAGGTTGGAGCGTCTCTGCTTGTTTGCAATGCAATGGTAAATAAAGCTCTGGGGCCTTATTTATAAAACTTTGCGTAGGATTTGCATCAGAAGTGCCGTACGGATGAAACATAGGACGTGCGTACGCACAGAAATATTCGGATTTATAAAACCGTGCGCACGCACATCCTACGCAGTTTTCCCTTAATAAATCACAATCAATTCTAAATGTAGCGCAGCTTTTGCGGCTTCATGTCACGCCAACAGTTGCCCATAAATAGTCCGTAAAACGCCCACAAGTTAATATTCATCGATTGCGAAATCATGGCAAACACAGAGAGGAAATCAAAAAAACGTAACTTCACTCAATGTGAAGTAGAAGTTATCGTTGGCGAGGTGGAAAAGAGGAGAAAAGTGTTGTTTGGAGGGCACAGTGTGGGCATTACTAATGCCAAAAAGACACTTGAGTGGCAAAAGGTTGCAGACGGCGTAAATGCTGTCGCCTCACAACCTCGGACAGTGGCCGAAATAAAAAAGAAATGATCGGACATCAAAGTCCAGGCAAAAAAGCGTCTAGCGCTCCATCGCAAAAATAAAACAAACTAAAGGCATATGCATGAATACCATGATTCCATAGCTGATGAAGACATGTTTACTATGAAAACAACTTTCCTATCCATCTGTCTGTCTGTCTGTCTGTCTGTCTGTCTGTCTGTCTGTCTGTCTGTCTGTCTGTCTGTCTGTCTGTCTGTCTGTCTGTCTGTCTGTCTGTCTGTCTGTCTAACTGTCTGTCTGTCTGTCTGTCTGTCTGTCTGTCTGTCTGTCTGTCTATCTATCTATCTATCTATCTATCTATCTATCTATCTATCTATCTATCTATATGTGTCTGTCTGTCTGTCTGTCTGTCTGTCTGTCTATCTATCTATCTAATTGCATCTATATCTGCTCCGCCAGACGACACATTGACGAGAATATCAGTTTTGTACATTATTTCGTTCTGTTTACCATATTATTTATGAGGATGAATTGCATATCATGCCAATATTATTGCAGAACATATTTCACTTTTCTTTTTGCAAATATGTGTTAATTTGCATTTCTGTTGTAATTTTCATTTGATTTTGTTTGTTTTACACTGCAGATCGATCAGACGAGTGTACGTGTAGGTTATTAATTGTGAGACTTGCTTTGTGAAGTCTTCATGTTATTTATGAGAGGCATTATTGCCATTTCTAGATGTGAAGAGCGTCTAGTTGAAGCACATGAACTGAATAGCTTCATCTTTTGTATCATGAGATGTCAACAACAAGAAAACTGAGTGCCCATATTGCACCAATAAACGTTATATCGTGTATTTAAAGCGTAAGGTGATGAACTGACTGCCTCAGATGTTCCAGTGATAGACAAGATGTGTGGTTCGCTGGTCAAGAGCCTCGTAACTCAATTTAAGTTTGATTTTCATAAGATGTTAATATTATAATGACACGTGCATGTGTCTGACCATGGCTATATAGAGAAGTGTGAAGTCCGTACACTGAAAATAGCACCTCGTTTCGATCATGGGCTTCACAATCAGTGTATTTTTGATAGCTATATAAAGCCATAATCCGACATCAGTGTTTAAAATACGTCCGTCCGTTGATCGAATCAGTGAATTGATTATTTCAACAATGACAACTTGACAGCTCAACAATAAACCATAAGAAAACATGAGAGCAAGTACGTGAACTTTCAACAGAACACATTTTATATTATTTTACATTTGATTATTTGATTTATTTCAAACTCTTTAGTAGCCTATTTGGTGCACTTTAAAGGGAGAGTTCACCCAAAAATGAACTTACCCTCATGATTTTCCAAACCTGTATCAGTTTCTTTGTTCTGCTAAACACAAAGAAGATATTTTGAAGAAAGTTTGTACCCAGGGCACCATTGACTTCCATAGTAGAAATCAATCTTCATTCAACATAACAAAGAAATGTTAGGAACAACTTGAGGGTGAGTAAATGATGACAGGATTTTCATCTTTGGGTGAACTGTCCTTCTGAACCAGTGATCACTTTTTTGACAATTCAAAAATTATTATTTTTTTAATTAATTTGCTTAAATTTAGGGCTGTCAAAAGATTAATCGCGATTAATCGCATCCAAATAAAAGTTTGTGTTTACATAATATATGTGTGTGTACTCTGTTAATTATTATTTATATATAAATACACACACATTCATGTATATATTTAAGAAATATTTGCATGTATATACTGTATATACATTTATATAATCTATAATATATATATATAAATGTTTTATATATAAAAATTATATTTTTTTCTTAAATATATACATGCTTGTGTGTGTATTTATATATAAATAATAATTAACAGAGTACACACACATATATTATGTAAACACAAACTTTTATTTTTATTTATTAATCGCGATTAATCTTTTGACAGCCCTAATTATTATGTAATTATTTGTTCCATTTTTATCTAAATATATATTTTTAAATGTCATAACCTTTATATGACAGGATTATGTATTATGTGATTAATAGGGCATAGCTAAATGATACATTAATAATAACATTAATTAGGCTGTAATCTATGAATTAACCTGTCTAAAAAAAAAAAGCTTTAAATCAGACAGTCTGAGACACTGAAATGCTTCTCTAAAGTGTGCAGTACGCCTGAGGTTCATCACGAGTAACTGGACGGACTCATTGATATATTTATTTCTATTTATCTCTATATCTGGAGATCCTCGTGTTCAAACGGTGGACGCGAGCTCGACTGTTTTTTAAAAAACGCGAAAGTTTCATGTTCTCGAGACGCCGTCGCTATGGCAACATAGCCGCTAAAATGCAACCACATGCAAATGAGCTTCTCTACTTTTTCTCTACTGATTGTGAAATTGATTTCTTTATATTTGCCAACAGTATTCTCCACACTGCAAAATTGAACTATGTGTGGACCTGTTTAAAATACAGGACAAATCGCGTCCCGTATTGGTTTGATACGGGACATGTCATTTTGAGTATAAATACGGGACGATTCCGTATTTTACGGGACGGGTGGCAACCCTAGTGATGATAGGGATATGTAAATGTGTTGCTTTATCATCACCATCATCATACCATTGGGTTCCCACCTGACTTAACCCCTTAACTGTAATCCTCCTTTTTGAGAATACACATGGAAATGCACTATCCAAACTTAAATGGCTGTAATTCAAGAATGCTTTGGAATATAGACCTAAGTTTGGTCTTGTTTTAACGAAAATTATTTTCGAGATTATTGCTGAAGTGAAAGCAATTCAATATTTGAAAGTTATGGTAGTTTAAATGTACTGTAAACAAAAAATACTGTACTAAATATTTTCTATTTTATATAAAATATATATTTTACAAAAATATTTTTATCTAAAATTACTATAAAATCAAAGCCATATGTCTAACCAAGTTGTGTTCCAAATTTGAAGTTGATTGAAAAATTAAAGTCCCCATGAGATGTTGTTTAGGGCGCTGTACCAAAAACAGCCACCGGGTGTCATTGAAATTCCATTGATTGTTTTTCTGATGCATTTTCCTTTAAATTTCTGTCCAAATGTCACGTCCATCACAAAACGGCCACCAAATATGGAACCTTGAGACTCAGACCTTTCCGACGATATGCGTCTTGTCAAGATTAGAAAAGATTTTGATTATAAAGTAGATAAAATAAATGTTGTAATATGAAACATGACGCCGCCCACTAGGGGGAGGAGCCCGCTAGAAGAATTTAAAGTACCATTTCCA
>JARQWZ010003565.1:15000-107500 GCA_033150135.1 Gobio occitaniae
ATGATGCAACAAAAACATCCGATAATCTCATGGGAAACGGAGTTTGGTTGAGTAAATAGGGATACAAATATATACCATAGGTTATGAATAATGTGATGCTTTTGTTGAAGTTTTACATGCACTAATGTATATTTTAGGGATGCACTGAAATGTCAGCCTATTTTTGTTTAATTAATTGTTCTGATGTGTTGTGGAGAATGTGATATGAACATTGTAATGGCTTTCTGTTGATGTTCAAACAAGAATACATAAAAAAAAAAAAATAATAATAATAATTAGGGCTGTCAAAAGATTAATCGCGATTAATCGCATCCAAAATAAAAGTTTGTGTTTACATAATATATGTGTGTCTACTCTGTTAATTATTACTTATATATAAACACACACACATTCATGTATATATTTAAGAAATATTTGCATGTATATACATTTATATAATCTATAATATATATAAATATAAATGTTTTATATATAAAAATATTTTTTTCTTAAATATATACATGCTTGTGTGTGTATTTATATATAAATAATAATTAACAAAGTAAAACACATATATTATGTAAACACAAACTTTTATTTTGGATGTGATTAATCTTTTGACAGCCCTAATAATAATACAAACTGGGACTGGGAATGGGATCAGGAAGAGGCTGTACCTGGTAGATGTCTGATAGGCTGCTGCTCCCCGAGTCACTGGCGATGCTGCATCCTGATTGGCTGGGCGGCATGTGCATCTGCTGGTGGGGGTGGTCCGTCAGGTGCATCTTGCTGAGGTCACCGGGAAGCTGTCCAGACAAGACAAGAAGTGAGAAATATTAAGGATATGATTTATAATGCAGCTCATGAGCGACCTGTCCGCCTCTGCAGGACGGTGAGGAAAAACACGCCAACATCAAACACACTCAACAATGAACGAATGGCTTTCAACAGTTCCTTTAATTTCCTTGGCAAACAAAGTGATGCACAACAAAGCTTTGATGTTCACATTAAAACATGCATTAAAAATAATTGCTCTTCCTAAAACCTTTGAGAAGTAAATTCCTCTGTACAATAGTTGTGTATGTAGAAAGTCATTTCCTCCACTTAAACCACACTTTTTAAACCACGCAATTGGATAGTCCTTCAACCAATCAGACCACAAGAGGCGTGATCAACGGGCATAGCTCAAATGACTCTACACAATCGGATAGTCCTTCAACCAATCAGACCACAAGAGGCGTGATCAACGAGCATAGGTCAAATGACTCTACGCAATCGGATAGTCCTTTAACCAATCAGACCACAAGAGGCGTGATCAACGAGCATAGGTCAAATGACTCTACGCAATCGGATAGTCCTTTAACCAATCAGATCACAAGAGGCGTGATCAACGGGCATCGTTCAAATGACTCTACGCAATCGGATAGTCCTTCAACCAATCAGACCACAAGAGGCGTGATCAACGAGCATAGGTCAAATGACTCTACGCAATTGGATAGTCCTTTAACCAATCAGACCACAAGAGGCGTGATCAACGGGCATAGCTCAAATGACTCTACACAATCGGATAGTCCTTCAACCAATCAGACCACAAGAGGCGTGATCAACGGGCATAGCTCAAATGACTCCACGCAATTGGATAGTTCATCAACTAATCAGACAACAAGAGGCGTGATCAACAGGCATAGCTCAAATGACTCTACGCAATCGGATAGTCCTTCAACCAATCAGACCACAAGAGGCGTGATCAACGGGCATAGGTCAAATGACTCTACGCAATCGGATAGTCCTTCAACCAATCAGACCACAAGAGGCGTGATCAACGGGCATAGGTCAAATGACTCTACGCAATCGGATAGTCCTTCAACCAATCAGACCACAAGAGGCGTGATCAACGGGCATAGGTCAAATGACTCTACGCAATCGGATAGTCCTTCAACCAATCAGACCACAAGAGGCGTGATCAATGGGCATCGTTCAAATGACTCTACGCAATCGGATAGTCCTTCAACCAATCAGACCACAAGAGGCGTGATCAACGAGCATCGTTCAAATGACTCTACGCAATCGGATAGTCCTTTAACCAATCAGACCACAAGAGGCGTGATCAATGGGCATCGTTCAAATGACTCTACGCAATCGGATAGTCCTTCAACCAATCAGACCACAAGAGGCGTGATCAACGAGCATCGTTCAAATGACTCTACGCAATCGGATAGTCCTTCAACCAATCAGACCACAAGAGGCGTGATCAACGGGCATCGTTCAAATGACTCTACGCAATCGGATAGTCCTTTAACCAATCAGACCACAAGAGGCGTGATCAACGGGCATCGTTCAAATGACTCTACGCAATCGGATAATCCTTTAACCAATCAGACCACAAGAGGCGTGATCAACGGGCATCGTTCAAATGACTCTACGCAATTGGATAGTCCTTTAACCAATCAGACCACAAAAGGCGTGATCAACGGGCATCGTTCAAATGACTCTACGCAATCGGATAGTCCTTTAACCAATCAGACCACAAGAGGCGTGATCAACGGGCATAGCTCAAATGACTCTACGGAATTGGATAGTCCTTTAACCAATCAGACCACAAGAGGCGTGATCAACGGGCATTGTTCAAATGACTCTACGCAATTGGATAGTCCTTTAACCAATCAGACCACAAAAGGCGTGATCAACGGGCATAGCTCAAATGACTCTACGAAATTGGATAGTCCTTTAACCAATCAGACCACAAGAGACGTGATCAACGGGCATTGTTCAAATGACTCTACGCAATTGGATAGTCCTTCAACCAATCAGACCACAAGAGGCGTGATCAACGGGCATCGTTCAAATGACTCTACGCAATTGGATAGTCCTTCAACCAATCAGACCACAAGAGGCGTGATCAACGGGCATCGTTCAAATGACTCTACGCAATCGGATAGTCCTTTAACCAATCAGACCACAAGAGGCGTGATCAACGGGCATCGTTCAAATGACTCTACGCAATCGGATAGTCCTTTAACCAATCAGACCACAAGAGGCGTGATCAACGGGCATAGCTCAAATGACTCTACGAAATTGGATAGTCCTTTAACCAATCAGACCACAAGAGGCGTGATCAACGGGCATTGTTCAAATGACTCTACGCAATTGGATAGTCCTTTAACCAATCAGACCACAAAATGCGTGATCAACGGGCATCGTTCAAATGACTCTACGCAATTGGATAGTCCTTCAACCAATCAGACCACAAGAGGCGTGATCAACGGGCATCGTTCAAATGACTCTACGCAATCGGATAGTCCTTTAACCAATCAGACCACAAGAGGCGTGATCAACGGGCATCGTTCAAATGACTCTACGCAATCGGATAGTCCTTCAACCAATCAGACCACAAGAGGCGTGATCAACGGGCATCGTTCAAATGACTCTACGCAATTGGATAGTCCTTTAACCAATCAGACCACAAGAGGCGTGATCAATGGGCATCGTTCAAATGACTCTACGCAATTGGATAGTCCTTCAACCAATCAGACCACAAAATGCGTGATCAACGGGCATCGTTCAAATGACTCTACGCAATTGGATAGTCCTTCAACCAATCAGACCACAAGAGGCGTGATCAACGGGCATCGTTCAAATGACTCTACGCAATCGGATAGTCCTTTAACCAATCAGACCACAAGAGGCGTGATCAACGGGCATCGTTCAAATGACTCAGAACGCAATTGGATAGTCCTTCAACCAATCAGACCACAAGAGGCGTGATCAACGGGCATCGTTCAAATGACTACACAATCGGATAGTCCTTCAACCAATCAGACCACAAGAGGCGTGATCAACGAGCATCGTTCAAATGACTACGCAATTGGATAGTCCTTCAACCAATCAGACCACAAGAGGCGTGATCAACGGGCATCGTTCAAATGATTCTGTACGCAATTGGATAGTCCTTCAACCAATCAGACCAACGATCCAGGTGAAGTACTTTGCAGAGCGACGCAAAAACTCCAGGCAGGAAACGTGTTAACCAACGTGTTGGTTTGTAACATTGATCAGCGGTTTTCAGAAGCACCAATGGCATCGAGCGACAAAAAACATGAAAGTGAAACCTGCTTGCCGTCGCTTCTCTCTCGTCATCATTAAAATTATGTATAACACTTGCCTGAATGATAAAAAACGACAGAGTTATTTGAGTTTGTGATTGGTCCCCCCAGGTTTGTAACAGAAGCAGTAGAAATTAATGTTCAGGTTTCCAGCCTGAGATAGAGGGTGAAATAAAATCACAGGCAGATCGGGCTGGGTTTACCCAGTCTATGGTTAGTTATTTGTAAATCTGGAATCTGAGGGTGCAAAAAAATCTAAATATTGAGAAAATCTCCTTTAAAGTTGTCCAAATGAAGTCCTTAGCAATGCATATTACTACTAATACATTTATGATATATTTACGGTAGGAAATTTACTCAATATTTTCATGGAACATGATCTTAATATCCTAATGATTTTTGGCATGAAAGAAAAATGGATCATTTTGACCCACTCGATGTGTTGTTGGCTATTGCCACAGATATACCCGTGAGATTATGACTGGTGTTGAGCTCCAGGGGCACATATTATCATTACAGAGCGTTTTTAACAAGCCTCTATGAGCTTTCATGTCAAGAGTTTAAATCCCCCAATCAGACCCTTTCTCTTAAAACAATACATTTTCAGCCCAGTATTTTATTTAATCTTCTCAATCTGAAAAGCACCGATGATCAGAAAACACAACACACATGTAGTGCAAGCTGGAGTTTATCGATCTCAAATGAAAGTGTGACACCTTTTCTGTTCTGAAAGTCTGTTCCTTTTGGTCGTTGGGTTTAGTGACAAACAAATACAGCCCTGTTTTAACCAGTTTAAGTGTACGATGAACGTTGTCTCAATATGAAGACGTGCTTTATATGAAGCACTTCAAACTAAATAATTAACCTATGTGGCCTGCCTTGCTGTCAGACGTGTGTGTTGTTTAATGCGTTTCACTTGTACCTGTATATATGTTTCACTTAAAGGATTATCTATGTTTAACTTAAGCGGATTAGAATGGTGGGGCAATGATTCGAACATTTTGTATGCAAAAGTGAAAGAGTTGAACAGAGGATGAGGATGTGTTGATGGGGTCTTTCATCCGATGAATGAGCTGGATGGCTGAGTAAAGGGCATCCATCACTGCTAACGAGAGGTGTTGCTAATTGCTGCAATCGTACTGTGCTCTCTCACACAGTGCCGGGCCCAGGGTCTCTATTAATGATGCCCGAGATTAAATATGAATGCACGCTGCCTCCTGCCCCACATCAGCCAGACGCCACGATTCACACACACCAATGACGCATGTGTGTGAGCGAGGACCCTGGATGGAAACACACTGCATTCAGATGAGCCTCGCTGTAATCGACTCACACTGCGGATATTTAAGAAGGAGGTTTATGAGACATAACTTTGTCCTTGTGGGAACTCCTCTGAATTATTCATGCGTCCCACCGCCCTCACGTCTAGACACAACAACATTTAAAAAGAGCATCGGTTCAAGAGGATGACAGATGTTTACATGCTCACGGTCCACTGATGTGGAGGAACATCAAAACAATGCAAAACAATGGCTAAGAGCTGCCATGTGATCGCTCATGCATTACTCGTGTAGCTTATGTTGATTGGACTTCGTAGTTGTCAGTCATAATTAGTGTTTTAATGACCCTCATCCTTCCCTTTTAAAATGTGTTGTCGGAGTGGTTCAAGACCCTAGGAACCACACTTTAATACACACATAAAAAAATTGACTGGATTCGAGGTGTTTTGTGATTGAAATCTAAAAAAGTAACACATCCTTCCATCACGGGTCAATTTGACCCCCATTTGAATGAATGGAATGCTTCAGTACACATAAATAAACCTAAACATGCTCAAAATTTATCTAAAAATGCTGAAACTTTACCAGAAAACGATGGTATAATGTCTATCCTGAAGAGAAACTGACTTTAGGACCCAGTGGAGCAGCTCATCCGCTACATATAGAGCTATAAGAGTCATGAAATATAATATTATATATATATATTTTATTTTTATTTATTTATTTTTATACAACGGTGTTGCCAAAACCGTGGTTTTCCGACAGAATCGGGCTACTTTAACACTGTTTCCGTGGTCTGTTTTCATGTCCGCGGGTTGAAGCGGCCCCGATTATGTGATATTTCGCCCCGGGAATGTGAGTTTTAGCAGGGAACCCTGACCAAAAAACCACATATTTAACGCCCGAACGTGATTGGGCTTGTTTTGGGCTCGCTTTGAGTAGCAATAGGGCGGGTTTTGTTGTGAAACCTGGCAACCCTGGTCGACAAAAACACCCAATGTGAGATATTTTGAGCTGAAATAAAAGGGTTATGCATTAAATTGAAGTTATTGAAGTTGAAAGAATGTGCTTAAATTATTGTTTATTGATAAAATCTAGTAATTTAAAGGTAAATAAAATAGAAAATAACAAAAAACTGCATAAAAACTATCAAAATGAAATAAGCTTTCTGGACGAAAAACCAAAAAAGTTTAATTTTAGGGACCGGCGAGGGAAGGATGTTAGTGTGAGGGACGGATGAGGGTTTAAAATACCCCGGCCTTAACAAACAGACATGAGTTTGGAAGCAGAAATGTGCATAACCTGAATCAGATAACATGTACATGAATCTATCCGCCAGTTTTACAATGAACTGAACATTTCTCAGAGTAACATAAGACATCTCTGATGCTGTTTCACGCCATTGCTTTGGTGAAGCATCTGTCAATTTAACTAAAATCTAAATTATAATATAACTTAGCGAGGGTTCAATTAAATTAAATAGTTATATAATCTGTGTTGTGTTGTGTTTCAGAGCGAAGCGCAGCCCTGTGTTCATTTCCACGCGAGCAGCTGGTGATCCACCTGTGTTTTCAGCGTCTCAGAGTGGCTCAATTCACAGTAAAGGCAGTGAACTCATCTCTGGATGTGCTGTTTAATGTGCTTTCGGACACACAATGGTCACCCGTAAACATCATTTCCATTATGTGCTGTTATGTGGACAGATTACAGCCTTTCACTAGATTTGTAATGAGAAGCGTTGTTGTTGTTAAAGACACTTAAACGTCTCTTTCCATCAAAATAAATATGGTTAAAATGCAATAGTTTGGCTTCCGAAAACACCAGTGAGAATGTGATGAGAATGAGACACTATCACTTCTGAAAAGAGTCTGGGCAGGGCCTGAATTTCATTTTGAAAAATTGGAAAGGTGGGGGATTCCCACCCTTAGGTGACTCTTATGGGGGGATTTTTTTTATTTTTTGAAGGGGGAGATGGGGGGGAATTTTTATTTGTTTTTTAAAATTACATTTATCTCATCTAAATATTTGCTCACACTATGTATGTGTGAGTTTACACTGGGGTAATTTTGTTGCGCATGAGTTTACACACAGCACAAGGAAGCTTGATTTCTCAACCTTGAATTGAATTTACAAAAACAGAGAAGTTATCAAGAACAAATAAACAAAGCAGAAGCACAAATAAATACAATGAAATAAAAATACAAATGAAATAAAGAGTGCTTAAAGGTTTTCAGGTACAGAAATTGGATAAATCAAATGTTTCATTGTATAAATTAAGTACAGATGAATTCTTCTCGCTCCCGCGGTTAAGCTAGTCCAGACTAAAATGCATATTTGAGCTGTTTTAACTTAAAGCAACTTGCACTGAGATATCATCAAATACTGTAAATTTCAGTGCCATTTGTTTTGTCATTGATTTATTTATTTTTTTAAGGCACGTTTTTAAAAGCCACTTAAATGTCCTGATTGAATTAAGGATTAATTCTGGCTTAGTCCAAGCCCTGTCTGTGAAACTGCTATCTTATGTTCTTATCTTATGAAACGCATCATATGTGGTGTAATCGCTCAGTGTCTCAACGGCGGAAAGACGTCAATAAAACAGCTGGAGAACATCACATGACCTCAGGAGTCCTTCAGTGTCCACAGCTGTGAGTTCACTGGAGAAATCAACTCTCACTGAATATATGACCTATATTAGCCGTTATATTCATTATATTCATTATATTAGCCGTTATGTTCATTATATTCATTATATTAGCCGTTATAGTCATTATATTCATTATATTAGCCGTTATTTTCATTATATTCATTATATTAGCCGTTATATTCATTATATTAGCCGTTATAGTCATTATATTAGCCGTTATGTTCATTATATTAGCCGTTGTGTTCATTATATTAGCCGTTATATTCATTATATTAGCCATTATGTTCATTATATTAGCCGTTATGTTCATTATATTAGCCGTTATGTTCATTATATTAGCCGTTATGTTCATTATATTAGCCGTTATATTCATTATATTAGCCATTATGTTCATTATATTAGCCGTTATGTTCATTATATTAGCAGTTATGTTCATTATATTAGCCGCTATGTTCATTATATTAGCCGTTATATTCATTATATTAGCCGTTATGTTCATTATATTAGCCGCTATGTTCATTATATTAGCCGCTATGTTCATTATATTAGCCGTTATATTCATTATATTAGCCATTATGTTCATTATATTAGCCGTTATATTCATTATATTAGCAGTTATGTTCA
Source organism: Gobio occitaniae (assembly GCA_033150135.1). Classification (NCBI taxonomy): domain Eukaryota; kingdom Metazoa; phylum Chordata; class Actinopteri; order Cypriniformes; family Gobionidae; genus Gobio; species Gobio occitaniae. The sequence goes on from JARQWZ010003565.1 coordinate 23,634, forward strand.
TTATATTAGCCGTTATGTTCATTATATTAGCCGTTATGTTCATTATATTAGCCGTTATATTCATTATATTAGCCGTTATATTCATTATATTAGCCGTTATGTTCATTATATTAGCCGTTATGTTCATTATATTAGCCGTTATGTTCATTATATTAGCCGCTATGTTCATTATATTAGCCGTTATGTTCATTATATTAGCCGTTATGTTCATTATATTAGCCGCTATGTTCATTATATTAGCCGCTATGTTCATTATATTAGCCGTTATATTCATTATATTAGCCATTATGTTCATTATATTAGCCGTTATGTTTATTATATTAGCCGTTATGTTCATTATATTAGCCGTTATATTCATTATATTAGCAGTTATGTTCATTATATTAGCCGTTATGTTCATTATATTAGCCGTTATATTCATTATATTAGCCGTTATATTCATTATATTAGCCGTTATGTTCATTATATTAGCCGTTATGTTCATTATATTAGCCGTTATGTTCATTATATTAGCCATTATGTTCATTATATTAGCCGTTATGTTCATTATATTAGCCGTTATATTCATAATATTAGCCGTTGTGTTTATTATATTAGCCATTATGTTCATTATATTTGCCGTTATATTCATTATATTAGCCGTTATATTCATTATATTAGCCGTTATATTCATAATATTAGCCGTTGTGTTTATTATATTAGCCATTATGTTCATTATATTAGCCGTTATATTCATTATATTAGCCGTTATGTTCATTATATTAGCCTTTATGTTCATTATATTAGCCGTTATGTTCATTATATTAGCCATTATGTTCATTATATTAGCCGTTATATTCATAATATTAGCCGTTGTGTTTATTATATTAGCCATTATGTTCATTATATTAGCCGTTATATTCATTATATTAGCCGTTATGTTCATTATATTAGCCGTTATGTTCATTATATTAGCCGTTATGTTCATTATATTAGCCATTATGTTTATTATATTAGCCTTTATAATTCATTATATTAGCCGTTATATTCATAATATTAGCCGTTGTGTTTATTATATTAGCCATTATGTTCATTATATTAGCCGTTATATTCATTATATTAGCCGTTATGTTCATTATATTAGCCGTTATATTCATTATATTAGCCGTTATGTTCATTATATTAGCCGTTATATTCATTATATTAGCCGTTATGTAAATTATATTAGCCGTTATATTCATTATATTAGCCGTTATGTTCATTATATTAGCCATTATGTTCATTATATTAGCCGTTATGTTCATTATATTAGCCGTTATGTTCATTATATTAGCAGTTAAATTCATTATATTAGCCGTTATGTTCATTATATTAGCCATTATGTTCATTATATTAGCCGTTATGTTCATTATATTAGCCGTTATGTTCATTATATTAGCCGTTATAGTCATTATATTAGCCGTTATAGTCATTATATTAGCCGTTATGTTCATTATATTAGCCATTATGTTCATTATATTAGCCTATATATTCATTATATTAGCCGTTATGTTCATTATATTAGCCGTTATGTTCATTATATTAGCCGTTATGTTCATTATATTAGCCAATATATTCATTATATTAGCCGTTATGTTCATTATATTAGCCGTTATGTTCATTATATTAGCCGTTATATTCATTATATTAGCCGTTATGTTCATTATATTAGCCATTATGTTCATTATATTAGCCGTTATGTTCATTATATTAGCCGTTATGTTCATTATATTAGCCGTTATGTTCATTATATTAGCCGTTATGTTCATTATATTAGCCGTTATATTCATTATATTAGCCGTTATGTTCATTATATTAGCCGTTATGTTCATTATATTAGCCGTTATGTTCATTATATTAGCCGTTATGTTCATTATATTAGCCGTTATGTTCATTATATTAGCCGTTATGTTCATTATATTAGCCGTTATATTCATTATATTAGCCGTTATGTTCATTATATTAGCCGTTATGTTCATTATATTAGCCGTTATGTTCATTATATTAGCAGTTAAATTCATTATATTAGCCGTTATGTTCATTATATTAGCCATTATGTTCATTATATTAGCCGTTATATTCATTATATTAGCAGATATATTCATTATATTAGCAGATATATTCATTATATTAGCAGATATATTCATTATATTAGCCGTTATGTTCATTATATTAGCCGTTATATTCATTATATTAGCCGTTATATTCATTATATTAGCCGTTATGTTCATTATATTAGCCGTTATAGCCGCACGTTTCGGTGTGTGTGTGTATCAGACAGCGTGAGACTGCAAGGAGTACGCAATATCTGGATGATTTTAATAGGCTACTTCAACATTGTGAAAAGTGTGCGTTTTAGGTCGACACATATATCAGAGAATAGACTGAGCACACGACTGATACTTATGTGACTTGCTTGACGTTAAAAAGAGTTATTAAACGCAATAACTTGCAAAAAAACAACTCCTTGTAGTCTCGCGCTGTCTGACACACACACCGAAACTGTTCTTTTTTTCGTGTCTTGTTGCACACTCGAACTGTCAAATACACACACAGTTATGTCTTGATGAGTATTCATGCAAACACAGTTATGCTTTAAGTGAAAGATATCAGTTGGGGAAAGAAATAGATTTTAAACACTTAAAGCAATATCGTATCGCATATCGCATTATTTAACAACGATATCGCACATCTCTTCAATATCGCACAGCCCTAGTGTGTGTGCTGCGCGTCCCTGTGTGTGTAATAATCAGAGTGTGTGTGTGTTGTGCTCCTCCTATAGGCTCATATCACTAACACACTCTTAAAATAACACACAAATACTGCACTATTGACTTTAGAGCAGGTGTGTGTTGGTCAGTGGTTTTCAGTTCCTCACAATAGCAACGCTCCAACAATGCTCAATGATAGGGCCTTAGGGGTGTAGATTGGACGTTTTGTCACGATATGGTCCGACATTTATTCTCTTACAATATGAGATTTCCCTCAAAACATGCCACGATACAATTACAATTGGTATTACAGATGGTATTTTAAGTATTTAAGGCAGTGCTGGGGGGTCAAACAAGGGGCCAACCTACACCATGTGACCGCTGTAAACTGAACAGTTGTATGGCACTGGCTCCACGAGCAAAGCCCAAGCTCTTCCTTACAAAGAGACACTCAATGTCAGACCTTTAACCCTCTGGGGTCAAAAATGCGTTTTATTAAAAAAGAATTAAATCGTAGCTTCATCGGAATGGTCTGAAACTTCGTGACTTTATTGGTACTTGGTATATGAACACCCAAAAACATTGGGGACAGGATTTGAAAAGTCTAAGTGGTCGTAAAAAAAAAGAGTCACACTCAGGACTAGGGTTGGGTACCGAAACCCGGTGCCATACTTATATAACCGGTATGTACCGGACCGAATCAGAACGCAGATTTCGGTTCCTCATTTCGGTGCCAAAATTCAAACGTGCTTTCGCGCTTTGGCTGAGCCAGAGACAGACGCTCAGTGCTGGTCACATCACAACTCATGACAACTATTCAGTGTTTTCAACCACATCTCATGACAACCATTAAGTGTTTTCAAACACATCTCATGACAACTATTCAGTGTTTTCAAACACATCTCATGACAACTATTCAGTGTTTTCAACCACATCTCATGACAACTATTCAGTGTTTTCAACCACATCTCATATCAACTATTCAGTGTTTTCAACCACATCTCATGACAACTATTCAGTGTTTTCAACCACATCTCATGACAACTATTCAGTGTTTTCAACCACAACTCATGACAACTATTCACTGTTTTCAACCACATCTCATGACAACTATTCAGTGTTTTCAACCACATCTCATGACAACTATTCAGTGTTTTCAACCACATCTCATGACAACTATTCAGTGTTTTCAACCACATCTCATGACAACTATTCAGTGTTTTCAACCACATCTCATATCAACTATTCAGTGTTTTCAACCACATCTCATGACAACTATTCAGTGTTTTCAACCACATCTCATGACAACTATTCAGTGTTTTCAACCACAACTCATGACAACTATTCACTGTTTTCAACCACATCTCATGACAACTATTCAGTGTTTTCAACCACATCTCATGACAACTATTCAGTGTTTTCAACCACATCTCATGACAACTATTCAGTGTTTTCAACCACATCTCATGACAACTATTCAGTGTTTTCAACCACATCATGTTTATTTCAGGTTTCAGACATTTAAATGCTCATAAATACTAGCAAAACACACACTGATGTCTATGAAAGCGGCAATGACAATCCTTTAAGACGGTTATAATTTGACTAACATTACATGTTTTATTCACATCAGATACATGCACATTATACAGTAACTATATAGTTTACTCTATTCTTCTTCCAGTTCACTGGTCACTTACTTTCATGTATTTCGTGAGACGAGAATGAAATCAAGTGTTATAAATCCGACAGATCCGATTCTGAGGCACAAACTAACATGGCGCTGCCCATTGCGCTTTATAGATCAACTAACACACATTCACTCACACATTTGAACATCAGATAGTTCGTGACACAGTTAAGAAGTTTGTGAATATTTTGAATAAAAAGAAAAAGCTAAATAAACCCGATACAGCTGAGCTGTCAGCACTATTGAGGCTGCTGTGTGTCATGTGAGAAATATGATGTGTCGCCATGGAAACATTAAGCCGATGCGTTCTAAAATATTTAGCCAGAGAATATGATCATATTTCAAAATAAAGCTGAAGCTCGAGGCTGGTTAGTAGCAGAGCAAGAATACAGACGACTGCTGTTATAACTGTAACTGTTATTTAGAGTTATATTAGGCCTGTTGTAGTTGGGTTAGGTGGCTTAGGTTTTACTGTGAATTTGTAAATAAGTCAATAATAATTTGTAAATAAGTAAATTGTGTTTTGTATTTATTTATATTCATACATTCATACAAGTATACATTAAACTTTTAATAAATGGTTCAATTTAAATAAAAAATAAATAAATAAAAAGCCATTTAATGTCATACACCTTGTTTTGTGGTCTTTTTTTTTTTTTTTTAAGTATCGATTCAGGCACCGTTTAGGCACTGGAACCGTTTTAAAAGTATCGGTTTGGCACCGGAATCGAAAAAAACCCAAACGAAACCCAACCCTACTCAGGACCTTCGGATCAAAAATGACCCCCATAGGAAATGAATCGGAAATTTGCAAAAATATGAAAATACAGAGTTTTTTTGTGCATACAATCTACAAATCAGCCAGGATGCAGAAAAAAAGGACTCAACAGTGAAGATCTCTAAAACATCAAGAGTGCAAAACAGACACACACACTTTTCCCAAAATTAGCTTTTGGAATGACACGTGTTAATTTGTGTGTGCATGTGTTTTTGTGTGTATAAGTGTGTGAGTCTGTTTTATACTCTTGATGTTTGGGGGGGTCCCTATGGGGGTCATTTTTGACCCGAAAGTCCAGAGTATGACCCATAAATGAAGAACCCCAGAGGGTTAACTGGCTGATCCGATCTGCCATACAGACCGAAAGCTAGTGAATCAGGATGTGAACCACAGATGCATCCTGACCTCACAAAGCACACGCTGGAGTGTGTGTCCACTAGGGAGGCTTTCTATCCTGTGCTCCATCAAGAAAACATGGAAAACCACAGTGAACGGCAGCATAATAATGCCTCGTCTGTCATCACGTGTGAAGTTGTGGAGTAATGATGAAGGAATTGGGGAAAGAAAACAAAGGAGCGAGATGTGCTCCATCATTCAGTGGTCTGAATATTCCCCAAACAGATGCTGAGAGCTTTTAGCCGCTCTATCCTGGGAGGTTTAGGGTGTCATGTGGACAGGAAGGTTAGGCGATCAGGATCAATACACTCAGCATTAGCCTCAACACGTTCCTTTCCATCGTTAAATTATGAGTCAAGGCAAACGCTGCCTGCACTTTGAGCTTACCTTCAGTTCCTGTTACTCGCCGGTTCTGCTGACTGAAAGGAAATCTATGAGTGAAAGCGGGACCATCGGCAAAACACAACAAAAACAAAGGTCAGAGCCTCTGGGTTGATGAATGTCCAGAACTGGTGCGGTCCTGATGGAGTCAGCAACAGCTCTAGGCCTGTAATAGAGGCTAAACTGCGGGAAATGCAGTCATGTAAGAGGGATTTGCATACTCTACAGTCACTCAGAACTGAAAATATCACTTTGCATCAGGGTTATTACGGCCACGTAAAACTAAAACCAGAATGACAGAAATCAACAATGTCACTAAAGAAGTGTGTGTGCAAGTGTCTTTTATAAATGTGACCCTGGACCACAAAACCAGTCATAAGGGTCTGAAATCTGAATAATCTGTCCATTAATCTATGGTTTGTTAGGACAATATTTGCCAGATTTTGAAAATCTGGAATTTGATTTCCAAATATTGAGAAAATCTCCTTTAAAAGTTGTCCAAATGAAGTCCTTAGCCATGCATATTAGTACTAATAATACATTTATGATATGAACATTTACCAAATATCTTAAAGACCCAACTTTATGCATGTTTTGTAAGATTCCCCTCTCCGTTAAACATATTTACTGGACTGTCCTGGGCTAAAACAAGAATGCTCTTTTATCAAGTTATTTCACTTAAGAACTTATTTAGTAAGATTATGCATGAAAAGGTTTTGGATTTGTTTTATAAGTTGATTTTTAAAAAAAAATCTTGTATATGACATGCGTTTGTTTGCTTGGTTTTATTGTATTTATATGATATTTGTATTTTTGTAATTCAATTTTTGCCATGAATATAGCCTTAGCTGCTGACATGGCATTAAATAAAACAATCTTTATTACATTATTTTATTCATATTATTAAGATGTCTGCATTAAAGTAAACTGTAATCTGTGCAAACATTAAACTTTGCTGAAATAAAAAATCTTGATTTGGTCTCTACACTTTGTTCTGGTAACTAGTGTTGGGTCCGAGTCCACCTTTGTCGAGTTCGAGTCAAGTCCAAGTCTTAAACAATCAAGTCCGAGTCCAAGTCCGAGTCCAAAAGGGGCCGAGTCCGAGTCGAGTCCGCCCGAGTCCAGAGTGTAATTAAATTGAAAAAAGATTAGAAATTGCTATTGTAAATTTTTATCTTCTATTAATATTTTAACCTTTCAACCCATTAAACCAATGGCAATATAAAATTTAACAAAAAATAGCACTATTACATCTAGCCATTGCCATTTAACATTTTTATTTTGTCAACAGATCAACTAGTTTCCAATCAAAATGGTTTCAAACAATAGAATGGACATAGATATATGTAGAACTTTTATTATTACAAGTGCAAGAAAAACACAAATTAACCTGTTTTATTGTATTTCAATCATTTAATGCCTCTGGTATCACCAAATGCTAATGTTTAGGGGTGGGCGATACTAAAATCTTATTTCACGATAATGATATATTTTCACAAGTAGGATTATTCAAGTAAGAATAAATACTATAGAAATTGAATAAAACAATTAAATGTAAAATAAAATAAAATTCACTGTATTACATGTACAGTGATTCTTATTAAATTTACTAAAGTTAGTCAGGAGTAAGTGAGTGATTTTCTCTTTGTCTTTTGTTGTTTTATTAACATTAAAGGGATAGTTCACTCAAAAATGAAAATTCTGTCATCGATTACTCACGCTCAAGTTGTTTTACACCTGAATAAAGTTCTTTCTTCTGTTGGACATAAAATATATTTTGGAGAATGTCGGAAACCAACCAGTTGGTCCCATTGTAGGAAATAATAATATGGATGTCAATGGCTACCATTCAACTGTTTGTGTTCAACAGAAGAAATTAATACAGGTTTGGAACAAAATTAGAGTGAGTAAATAATTACATAATTTTAGAGGTGAACTGTCCCTTTAAGGACAAGCGACAGCACTGCTGTCAATTTAAGACCTCTACACATCTAATATACAGACACACGCCGATTTTACTTTCACTTTAGACATAACTGACTGTGTTTATGTTAACCTTGTCCTTGTGTGTATTTGACAGTATTAGTGCAGTAAGACTACTTAGTCCAGTAATCACGTGTGTTTAACAGGCTTTTAGTGCGCACGCTCAGCGCATGTTAACAGTGCATGAGCGCGCGAATGAAACGTTTAACCAGCAAGGCTTTAAAACGCATGCAAATCGTGATTGTGAATAACTATAGTGTTCCGTGAGTATAACTCTCTGACACCAGCATTGCAAGCGTGGCTAAACACCCCCTAACTTTAGTGCATATGATTGGATATTTGCTTATATCAGCGCGTAGACTCACAGGCACACTCAAACAGAGCCAAAATAAACTGAGAGAAATATTTCAAACAGAGAAAAATAAAAAATGATTAATTAAATGCAAAAGCGAAAAAAATAAAAATAAAACGCAATTCCCAACCGTGAATACCGAACGGTTCAATATTATATTAAGAATTGCATAGTATGCACACAAGAATCCGACATATATCGTCCTATCACCCAGCCCTAAGTTATTTGGATTAAAGTTGGTATTAAAAGTTATAATAAGCAACTTACATTTCTCTAGGTTTTCTTTGAACATGTCGGTAGGAAGTCGTGCCAGACACATTTGATTTGCAATCCGCAGAGTGCTTCTTTTTACTGGATTTCTTGCAAATAAAATCTTTATGATTTTCAAAAGCAAAACAAATTATTGCTGACTTTGAAGACATTGTCCTAGCCACGCATTGCGATCCGTGTGATGTGTGTATTGTCTGCAAGCATAAGATGATGCTACTGCTGCCTGCCGGTGTAGTAAAATCACAGGCGGGGAGGCGTTCATTAATTTCTTATCTTAGTTTTATGCCGGTTTTGTTGTTACACATGACGCGGACTCGACTGCACTCGGGATATTTTCCGAGTCCAAAATGTCCAAGTCCGTGTCAAGTCCGAGTACAAATTCACCCGAGAGCGTGACAAGTCCGAATTCATTCAAAATTGGACTCGAGTCCGAGCCCAAGTCCGAGTACCCCAACTCTACTGGTAACTCTGCTAAACTATAATTACTAAAACTAAAAATGAAACGAAATATATAAAAACTAAATAGAAATGTGTTTACAAAATAAAAACTAAACTAAAACTAGCAAAATAATTTATAAAACTAACTAAAACTAAACTGAAATTTGTTGCAAAATCGAAAACGATAATAAAATAAAAACTAATTTAAAAATGCAAAACTATAATAACCTTGTACCCTGGACCACAAAACCAGTCATGAGGGTAAATTTTTTAATAATAAGATTTATACATCATCTGAAAGCTGAATAATCTCTCCATTAATGTATGGTTTTGATGTGAAAATCTGGAATCTGAGGGTGCAAAATAATCTAAATATTGAGAAAATCTCCTTTAAAAGTTGTCCAAATGAAGTCCTTAGCGATGCATATTACTACTAATAATACATTTATGATATGAACATTTACTAAATATCTTCATGGAACATGATCTTAATATACTAATGATTTTTGGCATCAAAGAAAAATGGATAATTTTGACCCACTCAATGTGTTGTTGGCTATTGCCACAGATATACATGTGAGATTATGACTGATGTTGAGCTCCAGGGACACAGATATGATCAACTAAAGACTCTTGGGAGATATGAAGGATCAACACTACTCTATAGATACTCCAGATTAACACTAGACTGGCAGAAACTGTACATTTTAATAAACTGAGATACTATACTTAATAATTATTCCACTATAAGGCAATGGAACGTTTCCATGGGTGTTAACACTAAAACCGCCAGCGGGTAAAATTGACCCATACAGATGCTTACAGTTTTAAAACGGCTAAAAACGTGATATATCACTGTATTATGCCACGGTCTTCACAAAGTAATGTATCGAGTCATGAAATGATTTAGTTTTTGTCCGGTTGTTTTATGCTATTTTAAGCAGATACACTAATCACTTTTTGGTGACTATAGGCTAAACCTGCAACGACGACGAGAATTACATGGAAATAAATACATATTTGGGTGGTGTAATATTATAATAAAATGTAATTAATCCCATATTAAGATAACCCATGTTATTTAAATGACTAAAATACCATAAATAGACAAAGAAGAGTGATTATAATAATCCAACGATAAATCTAAGTGCACATTAATTCTGAATTTGTATAGCCTAGTTATATCATTTATAATTTGAATAAGAGAACAACACCAATATTGCTGTAATCATGAAAATTGTTTTGTTCATCACATTATAGATCGGATGTTTTTCAGGAAACGGGCAGACTCGAATAAATAGCTACACAGTAGCGAACAATTACACGATAAAAAATAGCTAAACAAAAATGTATAATTAATCCAAAGTTTGAACATTTATAAATAGGCTAAAACATCAAGCCGAAGCGTTGCTCAAACACAGCGTGAAAATAGAGGATTTATATAGGGGTAAATTTGACCCGCTGGCGCTTATAGATATAAATGCCCCGTTTTTAAGCGATTTTTAACAACAGGGGATTGTAAATAACACAGTTTTAGTAAAAATCAGTGACTGGGAGACTTGGACATTTTATTGAAACTCTTTTAAATACATTTGAAAAACAGCCATGGGTAAATTTCCCCCCCGTGGCGGTTCTGGTGTTAAAGGTTCTTCATGGAAGCATTAATGGCCATAAAGTAAGGACGCAAGAGAGCAAGCTCCTGACATCCGAGAACCCAAACACTGACACTTGTCCATGGACAGTAAAGGGGGAATTACTGCTGGAGGCTTTCAGAGAGCCTTTAATAGCGCTGCCAGGCGGTCGGCTGCCAAGTTCAAAGATGGCCAGACCCCGGGACATTAATGGAGCCGGAGAGTAGAGCCGAGACAGGCCAATTATCGGCTCCTGAATTATGAATGATGGAGATTTTCCAGCTCGGACATATCACAGCATGTCGTGAGCACAGTGAGGACTGCAAAATGAGCCGATCGTGATCTCTAAGGAATCAAGACATATAGAGTGATATGCATCATGTGATATGAGCATTAAACTGATCCCAGCTCATGCTCAAACCCTTATGACTGCACATCCTCAGTGGAGTAAATCTCCAGAGACTCATTCACGGGGCCAGGACTTCACAGGGGGGTTTTGTGATTCAAAAAAAAACCTGATTCTGTTGTTAAAATTTCCAGAATTATGTGGAAAATTTGCATTATTTATTATTTTTTTTTAAGGAAACCACATTTACCATATTATGACGCTAGATATTCAACAGCCATACATGACAGAAAGAAAAATATGCAGACTTTTACATTTATAAACTTAAGCAGAATTGTTGTTTTTTTATTATTAAAAATAAGGAACAAGGAAGCAAATTACAAACAATGTGATAAAAGCCCTATTCGCACGGGGTTAGTATTAGCTGGCGACCTCGAGTAATGTAGCATTCACACCGGACGCAAATAAATCGTTTAGGCTGAGGGCAAAGTGAAGTTTCATTCCTTTTTTTATTTTTAGGCTATTTAACTTTACCGTTGTAGCCTACTAGCACTGACTTTGAATGTTCGACTGAATTGTTTGCTTTATTTCATGTGTAAATTCTTATACCTTTTACTTATACTTTTGTATTACTGATCATTAGGGCTGGGTATCGATTCAGATGTTCTGATTCGATTCTCGATTCAATTTCGATTCAACTCAATGAATGTAGATTTAATTCAAACAGCCTTCTATATTTATAAAAAAAGAACAGTGAACATGAGTTTACAAGTGGGCAATTAAAAAGAAATTAAGAGCCACAAACCTGTATATTAAACTCTTTTTATTTTAGGTACACTTGGGTACATTAAAACCGAACCCATCTCTATATTTCAAATGCATACAATTACGTTAAATACAATACAATGTTGTTTTTATGGATATTTTGATACACTTATTCTAAAACATAAAAAGGATATTGGATGATTTTCAGCAATTTTCAGGAGAAGCTTTTCTTGTGATTTAGCCGACCGTCATTCAGACTCCGTTTTTATGGAGGCTTTTTCCTCCAGGGGCGTCTGAGCTTTGATTCGTGTCCCGGATGATGCATTATATTTCGTCACTATCTCTGTTATTTGCGTGCCTTCCTTAGATGCGATTGTCATTTAATTTTATCTTAACGACAAGCATATATGCCATACCGGGCAGGATCGACTGGAAACCCCCGGGGGGAAAAAATCGATTCTTGGCCTTGAGAATCGATTTTGAATCGACCACATTTTAAAAAACGATTAATCGAAAAGTCGATTTTTTTTTGCCCAGCTCTATTGATCATACATAAACTTACATTTAACAAAAAGAGGGTTGTGTTTCATGTCATTTAATGTTATCACAGTGATAATCATATGCACACTTGTCTGAACCAGATATTAATATATGATTCATATAAACCATATGATTTTGTCCTCATTGTTGTCACTACTAGAGCAAGCTCCTGATTGGTTAACGCGGCGCGAATATCCGCCAAAGTTCAGACTTTTCAACTCAGGCGATTCACGGATTACGACGTGAATTACGTGTCAAACGCTCAGTTCACGCGAATCGCACCGCAGAATGTCTATTTGCATCTTTGCATTGACTTAACATGTTAATAACTCACGCAAATTGCGTAATTCGCGGTGTGAACGCACCATAATAATTGCGGAGGTTTTCTGTGATCTTAATCCCGTGCGAATCGGCCATGTCTGTAATTTGTAAAGAAAAAATTCTCCTGTTAATGACAGACCGTATTTCGCCGAACACAGAGATCCTGTTATAATATTAGTCCTGTGCGAATCGGCATCTCTGTGATTTGGCCAAGATTTGGATAATTTTTGAAAGGTTTTTGTTTCCTGTGCGCATTTTTATCCATATTTCGCGAAGAATGAAGGCTGCATTCATAATAAATGCACATTACACTTTCACGTTAGTACTAGAGCCAATTTGGGAGCAAATTGCTTGAAAGGTGTGTTCAATATTATTCTTAATGAAAAACACAAAAACAAGCTCGATGACAAGCTCACTTAAAATGGGCGCGTTCACATTTAGCTTTATACCAAATCTTCCGTCGTCATATTGTCAGCTCCTCACTCTCGTGATGAATGAAATCTGATTCCTGCTGCTGGTCTGTGCTCACTTCAGTTTTTAATTATAACGTCTGTTCTCTATCTGAACTAAATTATTTGTATTACTATAAAAAATGTAATCAACGGAGGGAAAGTGATGTAACCGGTGTAACAGCGACTATCGCAACAAGCCTCATAACACACAGCAGCACGCGGTAAGGAACTGTGGTTTATGATTTTTCATACAGATATATACATATAACGACAAAACATTTACAAATCTTGACATCATATCGGGAGATAAGCCATGCAAAATTCAGATGGGGGGGTAATTTCTAAATCACACGAGGTCCACAAATAATACTAATCCTGTGCGAATGGGGCTAAAGATGCAAATAAAATAGAGTTTTTCACGTAGGTTTAGTATTCAGGCACAAAACACAAAATTATTATAAAAAAAAAAAAAAAAAAATAGTCTTTATTTGATGAACTAAATATTCTGCTCCTTATTAAAGCTATGAAAATTAATAATTCAACACTCTACGCACAACATAATCGCCATTGGCTAATAAATTTTTTAGTTTAGACTGATATACTATTTTATTCATATTAGTGTTGTCAAATCGATTAAATCATGTTTGTGTTTACATAATATATGTGTGTGTAAATACGCACACATGCATGTAAATATTTAAGATTCTTTTTTAAATATTTATATATAAAATATTTATATATAATATAAATTATATAAATATATACAGTATATATATGCAAATATTTCATATTTATACATTTTTATGTATTTACACACACAAAATAATTATACACAGTACATACACATATATATTATGTAAACAAATGTTTATATATCGTGAAATAGTAGGGCTGTCAAAAGATTAATCGCGATTAATCGCATCCAAAATAAAAGTTTGTGTTTACATAATATATGTGTGTGTACTCTGTTAATTATTATTTATATATAAATACACACACAAGCATGTATATATTTAAGAAAAAAATATTATTTTTATATATAAAACATTTATATTTATATATATTATAGATTATATAAATGTATATACAGTATATACATGCAAATATTTCTTAAATATATACATGAATGTGTGTGTATTTATATATAAATAATAATTAACAGAGTACACACACATATATTATGTAAACACAAACTTTTATTTTGGATGCGATTAATCGCGATTAATCTTTTGACAGCCCTAATATACATATATACATTATATATATATATATATGTGTGTGTGTATATGTTCTCTTTAAAGATCAGTGGTATGAATGCATATTTGATATATTAACTGAACTGGTGGTGGTGCTTAAGATATAGTTGGTCATTCAGTGTTTCTGTAAAAAATTATAATAGTAATAGATAATAGTTAATTATTAATAAGATAATAACACTACTACTAATAACAATAGAAGGATTGATGAGCTGCTGGTTCATGAATATTAATCACGATGTCAGCGTTCGCTCAAACTGATTTGCTGAAATCAAAACAGGGACGGTAATAGATGAGCACCAGCCAATGGCATTGCCTTTTGCACATTAGCTCCGCCCACTACCGGAGAAACCGCATATCTTCTGCTTGCTCTTAAAAGCTGAATAATTCCAAACGAACTCCGTTGAGCTGAACTGAAATAGACAGATCGCTTGACCAAGAGCGAAGTGTTCACCGAGTGAAAGTATATCTATGCTAAACTTATTCTTAGCCTCTAACACACACACTGGCGAGTAAAATCTAAGCATTTACTAGCCAACGGCTGATGATAGATATTATTTAGTCGTCCAGAGTGAAGATTTACTCGCAGTGTAGAGCGTTGAGAGCAGAGAGTGAGTTTCTCTTTGTCTTTTGTTGTTGGATTAGCATTAATGACAGACAGCAGCAGGAATATTAGACTACTGTCACTTTAAGAGCGAATGCACGGATCTAATACCCTGATACACACACGGTTTCTCAACTGTTTATGCTCACTTAAGACAATAACAACTGTGTTTACATGAATGCTCGCCAAGACTGGATTTGACCATTCAAGTGTGTGTGTGATAGTTGGCGTGGAGTGTGTGTTAATCAGCGCTATAGTACAGCATTGAGTTATTGCTCTTAACTCTTTTTAACATCAAACAGGTTATGTTCTCAATCACGCACACTTCTTTAACACACTAACATCATCAAGTACTGCCTTTTTTGTGATAATTTGAATGCCAAATTTTGTAGGATTGCAACAAAATGGTGGCATTTTGTTGATTTTTTGCATTGTGGAATGGCAAAAACTGGAGGGATTGATATGAGAAAGACAGGAGAACGTAAGAAAGTAACAGGAGACGGTCAGTCAGCTGATCTGTGCAACACAGAAGACGATAAACCATGTCTGGGTGAGGGAACGATGTCTACCAAACACATCTACAACATCCCCATCTCTCAGAGGAAGGAAAGTGCCTCTATTAACCCATCAGAGCACAGACGCATCTTTAAAATGCATGTTATTGCTCATAATTCATCATGACGTAATAACGGACTGCTGTGTGACACGCCCATTTTTCACCATCCAATCAAATCCCGGGTTTCTCTCATTGAATGTGTGCTGAGTGCGATGCTTAGGTGCTGTGAAACACTGAGGGTTCGCTCTCAGAACAATGATGTGTTTGAGAAGCCTCAACCAATCACACGAGTTTGGGACAGAACTATCCTTGTGACAGATGGGAATGTTTGGGTATTTTTGGGTTGGTTATTCACATTTGGCAGGTTTTGGTTAACTCAGTTCCTGGAGGGCCACAGCCCTGAAGAGTTTCGTTTAAACCTTAAAGGGATAGTTCACCCAAAAATTACAATTACTCCATGATTCTTTCACACGAATATATATATATATGTATGATGGATAGATGCACTTTTATGATGGATAGATGCACTTTTATGATGGACAGATGCACTTTTATGATAGACAGATGCACTTTTATGATGGATAGATGCACTTTTATGATGGATAGATGCACTTTTATGATGGATAGATGCACTTTTATGATAGACAGATGCACTTTTATGATGGATAGATGCACTTTTATGATGGACAGATGCACTTTTATGATGGATAGATGCACTTTTATGATGGACAGATGCACTTTTATGATGGACAGATGCACTTTTATGATGGATAGATGCACTTTTATGATGGACAGATGCACTTTTATGATGGATAGATGCACTTTTATGATGGACAGATGCACTTTTATGATGGACAGATGCACTTTTATGATGGATAGATGCACTTTTATGATGGATAAATGCACTTTTATGATGGACAGATGCACTTTTATGATGGACAGATGCACTTTTATGATGGATAGATGCACTTTTATGATGGACAGATGCACTTTTATGATGGATAGATGCACTTTTATGATGGATAGATCCACTTTTATAATGGATAGATGCACTTTTATGATGGATAGATGCACTTTTATGATGGACAGATGCACTTTTATGATGGATAGATGCACTTTTATGATGGATAGATACACTTTTATGATGGAGAGATGCACTTTTATGATGGAGAGATGCACTTTTATGATGGATAGATGCACTTTTATGATGGATAGATGCACTTTTATGATGGACAGATGCACTTTTATGATGGATGGATGCACTTTTATGATGGATAGATGCACTTTTATGATGGACAGATGCACTTTTATGATGGATAGATGCACTTTTATGATGGATAGATGCACTTTTATGATGGATAGATGCACTTTTATGATGGATGGATGCACTTTTATGATGGACAAATGCACTTTTATAATGAATGGATGCACTTTTATGATAGACAGATGCACTTTTATGATGGACAGATGCACTTTTATAATGATAGATGCACTTTTATGATGGACAGATGATCTTTTATGATGGATGGATGCACTTTTATGATGGACAGATGCACTTTTATGATGGATAGATGCACTTTTATGATGGATAGATGCACTTTTATGATTGATAGATGCACTTTTATAATGGATAGATGCACTTTTATAATGGATAGATGCACTTTTATAATGATAGATGCACTTTTATGATGGACAGATGCACTTTTATGATGGATAGATGCACTTTTATGATGGATAGATGCACTTTTATGATGGACAGATGCACTTTTATGATGGATAGATGCACTTTTATGATGGATAGATGCACTTTTATGATGGACAGATGCACTTTTATAATGATAGATGCACTTTTATGATGGACAGATGATCTTTTATGATGGATGGATGCACTTTTATGATGGACAGATGCACTTTTATGATTGATAGATGCACTTTTATAATGGATAGATGCACTTTTATAATGGATAGATGCACTTTTATAATGATAGATGCACTTTTATGATGGACAGATGCACTTTTATGATGGATAGATGCACTTTTATGATGGATAGATGCACTTTTATGATGGACAGATGCACTTTTATGATGGATAGATGCACTTTTATGATGGATAGATGCACTTTTATGATGGACAGATGCACTTTTATAATGATAGATGCACTTTTATGATGGACAGATGCACTTTTATGATGGACAGATGCACTTTTATAATGGACAGATGCACTTTTATGATTGATAGATGCACTTTTATGATGGACAGATGCACTTTTATGATGGACAGATGCACTTTATGATGCACTTTTATGATGGATAGATGCACTTTTATGATGGATAGATGCACTTTTATGATGGATAGATGCACTTTTATGATGGATAGATGCACTTTTATGATGGACAGATGCACTTTTATGATGGACAGATGCACTTTTATGATGGACAGATGCACTTTTATGATGGATAGATGCACTTTTATGATGGATAGATGCACTTAGACAGATGCACTTTTATGATGGATGGATGCACTTTTATAATGGACAGATGCACTTTTATGATGGATAGATGCACTTTTATAATGGACAGATGCACTTTTATGATGGACAGATGCACTTTTATAATGGACAGATGCGCTTTTATGATGGATAGATGCACTTTTATGATGGACAGATGCACTTTTATGATGGACAGATGCACTTTTATAATGGACAGATGCACTTTTATGATGGATAGAAGCACTTTTATGATGGATAGATGCACTTTTATGATGGATAGAAGCACTTTTATGATGGATAGATGCACTTTCATAATGAATGGATGCACATTTTCGGTCTTCAAATTTAGGGCTGCCATTCACTGCCATTATAAAGCTTGGAAGAGCCAGGATATGATTAATATAACTCAGATTGTGTTGGTCTGAAAGACGAATGTCACACACACCTCGGATGAGCTGAGTGAGAGTAAATCATTTTTGGGTGAACTATCCCTTTAATTAAACACACAGCTGATCCAGCTCACCAAACCAGTCTGAAAACCACAGGTTTGTGTGTTGCAGCAGGGCTGGAAATAAACGAACAGCAGCACTGAGGAAACAATGAGCAGCACTAGCTCAGCTCAAACACACACATCTGCCCCGGACTCAGCAACACACACACACACACACACACACAATGACATCACTTACTTTGGAGGACCACGGCTGCAAGCAGTTGGCATAGCAACGGACGAGGAAAGCCATTTCCCGATGAGAGAAGGAAACTTTCAGACCAAAGAAAAAATCCACACACGATCAAGAACGAGCGAATCACGCAATCCAAGAGCCAACAAAAGTTCCTCCGCTTCCTCTTCACGCGGGGATCGCGGCGGTCCAGGCGGAGGGCGGGAAACGCTAGCGTCCCAGTGTTCCCAGTGCGCCGCACCGGAGAACCAGCCCAACGCAGACGCTTTCCCGGGAGAAGAGCGACCGCATCCCCCTCCAGCCATCGATCGCAGCTCAGCGGATGGAGAGACTGGGAGAGAGAGGGAGAAGCCGGAGGAGAAGCATGACATCACCTGTGCTGGGGAGGGGGGGGGGGCTGCATTAGCGTGATTGGCTGAGCGGAGGAGAGGAAACACGAGCCGCTTTATTGATCAGAGAACAGAGATGGGGGGGTAAATAACCACTGGGGGGGGGGGGGGTTAAAAGAGCACCCCTTATGCTAATGAGCCCCCCCCCTTTATGACAAAAGCACACGCGTGTCTGCAGCGGCACGAGAAGAGGACCATCATCACACACCATTATCAAGGAATGCTGGGAACACAATGCCACACACACACACACTCTGTAATGGGAAGCTGAGGCATGACATCATCTCTTTCCCAGCCAGCCAATGGGAGCGCAGCACATGGAGCTTCCCGAGGACTGAGGATTATGGGACTGGCCATCATTATGGGAACACAGAGATTGTGTTTGCAAACACTTTATTATTTATGTATTTAGTCAATGTCTCGCCACATTAGAGCATATTTAGCTCAGGAGAAAACACTGATACATTATAATAAATGCAATAATATGAATGCATCCGTTTGCTTACATTAATATAATATTTAAGTGGTTTCCAAAAACAACAGTGTGTGTGAAAATGGTGATACACACGACTATAAGTCTCACGCTCATAAAGCCTGATCAAAAATACAGAAAAAAATTGTGAAATATTATTGCAATTTTTAAAATTGTGAAATATTAATCAGCACAACTGTTCTCAACATTAATAATAAATCATATGAGAATGATTTGTGATGGATCATGTGACACTGAAGACTGGAGTAATGAAAGCTTTGATCACAGGAAAAAATTATATTTTAAAGTATATTATAATAGAAAATAATTATTGTTTTGGGAGACCCAAAACTTCAGTGTCACATGATCCTTCACAAATCATTCTATATGATTTATTATAAATGTTGAGAACAAAAAAATAAACAAATAAATATATATATATATATATATAAATAACCTGTAATAGTTTTTCAGGATTCATTGATGAAAAAAAAGTTTTAAAAAAGAACAGCATTTATTCAAAATATAAATATTTC
This sequence comes from Gobio occitaniae, assembly GCA_033150135.1. NCBI lineage: Eukaryota > Metazoa > Chordata > Actinopteri > Cypriniformes > Gobionidae > Gobio > Gobio occitaniae. The sequence continues at coordinate 43,691 of JARQWZ010003565.1, forward strand.
GTAAAAATATATATTACCATTATGCATCAGTAATTTATTTTTCTTTCTTTTTTTTTTAAAGAAATTAATACTTTTATTCAGCAAATATGTAATAAATTGATCAAAAGTGATAGTAAAGAATTATATTGTTAGAAATATTGTCTATTTTGAATAAATGCTGTTCTTTTTTAACTTTTTATTCATCAAAGAATCCTGAAAAATATCATATAAAAAAAAAATTATTTGAAATAATATTTTTTAAAATATTAATCAGCACAACTGTTCTCAACATTAATAATAAATCATATAGAATGATTTGTGAAGGGTCATGTGACACTGAAGACTGGAGCACTGAAAACTTTGATCACAGGAATAAAATATATTTTAAAGAATATTATAATAGAAAACATTATTGTTGATGGGAACAGATGTTTGCAAACACTTCAGGTTTATTATTTATGTATTTAGTCAATGTCTCGCCACATTAGAGCATATTTAGCTCAGGAGAAAACACGGATACATATAATAAATGCAATAATATGAATGCATCCGTTTGCTTACATTAATAATATAATATTTAAGTGTGTGTGAAAATGGTGATAAGAAAACCAAGAAAAATAAGAAAACCAATTGGAAAACCAATGAAATATATTTTTGTTCAATAATATTTTTTCTTTTCTTTTTTGGTGTTTTGAGATAATTGTATGATTTATAATGAATATTTATGCAATAATTATGACCAATTTTTTCCCATTGAATATAATATAAAAAATATATATATATATTAGGGCTGTCAAAAGATTAATCGCGATTAATCTCATCCAAAATAAAAGTTTGTGTTTACATAATATATTTGTGTGTACTCTGTTAATTATTATTTATATATAAATACACACACAAGCATGTATATATTTAAGAAATATTTGCATGTATATACTGTATATACATTTATATAATTTATATTATATATAAATATTTTATATATAAATATAATACATTTTTCTTAAATATATACATGCTTGTGTGTGTATTTATATATAAATTATAATTAACAGAGTACACACACATATATTATGTAAACACAAACTTTTATTTTGGATGTGATTAATCTTTTGACAGCCCTAATATATATATTATTTTTTTATTTTTTTTATTAAAGCTGTATTTCATTTTAGAGTCAAGCCTAGGCCTCATGAAAGCAATTTTTTTAATGAGATCGGTGCCATCCGGTGGACACATTGAGCATTTTTATCACGAAATAGCACATTTTTACCACTATAAATCGTAAATCGTAAAATCGTAGCTTCATCGGAATGGTTCGAAACTTGGTGACTTTATTGGTACTTGGTATATGAACACCCAACTAAATTGGGGACAGGATTTGAAAAGTCTAAGTGTTCGTAAAACAAATAGTCACACTCAGGACCTTCGGGTCAAAAATGACCCCCATAGGAAATGAATGGAAATTGGCAAAAATATGAAAATACAGAGTTTTTTTGTGCATACAATCTACAAATCAGCCAGAATGCAGAAAAAAAGGACTCAACAGTGAAGATCTCTAAAACATCAAGAGTGCAAAACAGACCAAAAAAAACACACACACTTATACACACAAAAACACACGCACACACAAATGAACGCGTGCTATTTCAAAACCTAATTGTGTTTTTGTGTGTGTGTGTTCATTTCTGTCAATAGATCCTCATAAACATTACACACCGCACCTTTAAAAGAGCAAACCCGACGAGGTTTAACGATCATATCAGAGATGAGACAGTCAAACCAACCCTTTGACCCGCTCCAGGCTGGTGGAGCTCATGAAGAGCTGTGGTTCAGCTGCAGAGCGTAAACAGATCACAGGATGTGCTTCCTGTCAGAGAGCGGCGTCACACGGCTGATTAATGCGTCTGTGATGTCACTCTAATGAGGCGTCTCGGGTCTCCTGTCTGGCAGGAGCGCAACACACACAGGCCTGAGATCAGTGACAATTAACAACCCAGAGACACAGTCAGATGAAGCACATGACCTGATTTATCAATGAGTTGTTAAAAGCTTTTGCATTCTCGTCATATTGACTAATAATTGTGTGGATTATTTATAAATATCAATATTTCATGCACATTAATTTGTTATTCTAAATGAGCGACAACATGCTTGAGATTAGTGTTAGACCGATATATTGGGCCGATATTTGTGCTTTTTACGTGTATCGGCCGGTCGATATATCGGGCCGATATTTGTGCTTTTTACGTGTATCGGCCGGTCGATATATCGGGCCGATATTTGCGATTTTTACGTGTATCGGCCGGCTGATATATTGGGCCGATATTTGTGCTTTTTACGTGTATCAGCCGGTCGATATATCGGGCCGATATTTGTGCTTTTTACGTGTATCGGCCGGTCGATATATCGGGCCGATATTTGCGATTTTTAAGTGTATCGGCCGGTCGATATATTGGGCCGATATTTGTGATTTTTACGTGTATCAGCCCGTCGATATATCGGGCCGATATTTGCGATTTTTAAGTGTATCGGCCGGTCGATATATCGGGCCAATATTTGCGTTTTTTACGTGTATCGGCCGGCGATATATTGGGCCGATATTTGTGATTTTTACGTGTATCAGCCCGTCGATATATCGGGCCGATATTTGTGATTTTTACGTGTATCAGCCGGTCGATATATCGGGCCGATATTTGTGATTTTTACGTGTATCAGCCGCGATATATTGGGCCGATATTTGTGATTTTTACGTGTATCAGCCGGTCGATATATCGGGCCGATATTTGTGATTTTTACGTGTATCAGCCGGTCGATATTTCGGGCCGATATTTGTGATTTTTACGTGTATCGGCCGGCGATATATTGGGCCGATATTTGCGATTTTTACGTGTATCAGCCCGTCGATATATCGGGCCGATATTTGTGATTTTTACGTGTATCAGCCGGTCGATATATCGGGCCGATATTTGTGATTTTTACGTGTATCAGCCGCGATATATTGGGCCGATATTTGTGATTTTTACGTGTATCAGCCGGTCGATATATCGGGCCGATATTTGTGATTTTTACGTGTATCAGCCGGTCGATATATCGGGCCGATATTTGTGATTTTTACGTGTATCGGCCGGCGATATATTGGGCCGATATTTGCGATTTTTACGTGTATCGGCCGGCCGATATTTGCTATTTTTACGTGTATCGGCCGGCGATATATCGGCCGATATTTGCGATTTTTACGTGTATCGGCAAGGCTGCTGCGTTCGCCGATATTTTCTTCCCTGCATTATTTACAGACAGGCGTCCACAGGGCAGCTCTCACCGTCTTCAAACTGTCTCGCTCTCCCTCGCGCATATTAATCAAAATCAATTGAGAATTGACGATGGTAAAAGGTGGAAAGACTGAAGTTTCACGTGGAGCATTGGGAGATTTTTCCTGAATTACCGCTGGTGTTGCTCTACAAGAGATTAAGTGAAGTGCACCTACACTCTAAACAATGCTGAGTTAAAAATAACCCAAGTTGGGGTGAAAATGGACTAACCCAGCAACTGGGTTGTTTTAACCCAGCGATTGGATTGTTTTAAGCAAACATTTAACCCAACCACCGGGTCAAAACAACCCAATTGCTGGGTTAGTCCATATTCAACCCAACTTGGGTTATTTTTAACCCAGCATTTTTTAGAGTGTAACCATTAAATGACTAGGTTGTAAATAGTTTTAAATGAAGTATAGTGCAGTCAGTGTGCACTTTATTATGCTGCTCGCTTGTTGATACTGTGTGCAATAGTGTCATTATTTTATTTATGCTTAAATATTTATATTTATATTTAACTATCTCCATAAAAAGGCTTTCCTCACCAGCTTTCCTTACTCTTTCACTGTATATGGTGGAATATGTATTTAACATAAAATATCTATGAATAACATTTAATTTTAACAATTACAAGGCCAGCCAGAGTATGTGATTTTTTGCATGTGTGTGGCCAATTCTGCACAGACACCAACCAATGGCAGCCTTCATCTGTGTGTTTAGTTTCGTTTAGTTTTTTGTGATCAAATCATAAATCAGATGAATTATAAACAAACTGATACTTTGTCAGGTTTTATACTAGGGCTGTGCTTATATCCTTGTTAAATAATGCGATTTTCGATATGCGATACGATATTGCTTTAAGTGTGTAAAACCTATTTCTTTCTGCAACTGATATCTTTTACTTAAAGCATAACTGTGTGTGTATTTGACAGTTCGAGTGTGTAACAAGACACGAAAAAATGAACGGCTTGTTGTAATATGGAGCTCATACTTGAGAAGGAAAAACACAAAGTGATGCATATGCTGATATTTATATGGACAAAAAGTAAAATGAGTAATAAGTAATCAGCTTGTGATGTAAATCTTTATATCAATATAGCATAAAATGCATATAATTATCAAAATCTGCCACTAATGTCTTAGTAAGATGATATTCAAATGCTAAGGCGAATTTGTGTGTGTTAGTGAATGAGACCCACTGTGCGGATGTTAATAATAATTAAATATTAAAGTGACAGCACAAGTCACATGGGCTCTTGTTATGATGCTTCAGTCTCCAGAAAACAACCAGAAGTTTCTCCTATTGTGTTCCATGACAATGAACAGAAAGTCAAACGAGTTTCGACATGAGGATGAGTAAATGACGGCTGGTGTTTATGTTTGCGTGATGGCCTTTCTTGTCCAGCTCAGGGAAGTTAACGCCTGCAGGGTTGAGCTTACGCACATCACTTCCTGCTATTTTTCCAGCTCTTCCTGTAGAGCGTGAGTGAAAATCCTCCAGCACGAGAGATCTCCTCCGCTTCGAGTGGATGAAAATATGAAGCGCCCATGAGGCCGAGCTGGGGGGGGGGGGGGGGGGCATGATGTCATCCTCTAAAATTAGACCTCCAGCACACACACACCAGCCGCAGAGATTCTCCTCACACACACTCGCGTCCAGATAAACGACTGATCTCAAGCGTGTGAACACACTCACAGTCGATTCCAATGGAGTTTCTGAGGGAAATACGCAAGCATTGGGTAATGTCGTGGTTTTTTCTTCCCCTAGCTACGACTATTCATTCTCAAGCACAGCCATGGAAAACAGGATGTGCTCTGATTGACAGTTTAAGGTCGCTCTGACTTTATTACAGAGAACGAAAGCCACGGGCCGCCCCTGATACGAGGATATTAAACCCGCTTGTGTTTCCACTGGAGAGCAGAGGTTTATGTGGAGTGTAGCAGGGCTCGACTTTAAAGGGTTAGTTCACCCAAAAATGTAAATTGTGTCATTAATGACTGAGCCTCATGTGGTTGGACACCCGTCAGACCTCCGTTCATCTTCAGACACAAATGAAGATATTTTAGTGTAAATCTGATGCTCTGAAAGGCCTCCATTGGCTCAACTTTACACTCTCAAGACCCTTAAAAGACACTAAAGACTAAAGTTACAAAGTCCATCTCACTACAGCGGCTCTACAATAACTTTATGAAGACGAGAATAGTTTCTGTGCGCAAAAAAACCCTAAATAACGACTTCTATAGTGATGACGATTTCAAAACACGGCCTCATGAAGCTTCGAAACGTTATGAATCAGTGAGTCGATTCAGCAGTTCAGAGCATTATGAAACTGAGTCGATTCAGCAGTTTGAAGCGTTATGAATCAGTGAGTCGATTCAGCGGTTTGAAGCGTTATGAATCAGTGAGTCGATTCAGCAGTTTGAAGCGGTATGAATCAGTGAGTCGATTCAGCGGTTTGAAGCGTTATGAATCAGTGAGTCAATTCAGCGGTTTGGAGCGTTATGAATCAGTGAGTCAATTCAGCGGTTTGAAGCGTTATGAATCAGTGAGTCAATTCAGCGGTTTGGAGCATTATGAATCAGTGAGTCAATTCAGCGGTTTGAAGCATTATGAATCAGTGAGTCGAGTCAGCGGTTTGAAGGTTTATGAATCAGTGAGTCAATTCAGCGGTTTGGAGCGTTATGAATCAGTGAGTCGATTCAGCGGTTTGAAGCGTTATGAATCAGTGAGTCGATTCAGCGGTTTGGAGCGTTATGAATCAGTGAGTCGATTCAGCGGTTTGCAGCGTTATGAAACAGTGAGTCGATTCAGCGGTTTGAAGCGTTATGAAACAGTGAGTCGATTCAGCGGTTTGAAGCGTTATGAAACAGTGAGTCGATTCAGCGGTTTGAAGCGTTATGAATCAGTGAGTCAATTCAGCGGTTTGAAGCGTTATGAATCAGTGAGTCAATTCAGCGGTTTGAAGCGTTGTGAATCAGTGAGTCAATTCAGCGGTTTGAAGCGTTATGAATCAGTGAGTCAATTCAGCGGTTTGAAGCGTTATGAATTAGTGAGTCGATTCAGCAGTTTGGATCGCCAAATTTCAGCAGTTTGACACGCGATCCGAATCATGATTCGACTCGCTGATTCATAACGCTTCGAAGCTTCATGAGGCCGTGTTTTGAAATCGTCATCACTATATAAGTCGTTATTTAGGGTTTTTTTGCGCACAAAAACTATTCTCGTCTTCATAAAGTTATTGTAGAGCCGCTGTAGTGAGATGGACTTTGTAACTTTAGTCTTTAGTGTCTTTTAAGGGTCTTGAGAGTGTAAAGTAGAGCCAATGGAGGCCTTTCAGAGCATCAGATTTACACTAAAATATCTTCATTTGTGTCTGAAGATGAACGGAGGTCTGACGGGTGTCCAACCACATGAGGCTCAGTCATTAATGACACAATTTACATCTTTGGGTGAACTAACCCTTTAAATATAGGCTATGATTCAGATTTCCTTTTATATTCTTAAATTGGATCAATAAATTAAATTAGAATAAGACACTATAGGCTGTTACCAGTCAAATTAAATAATTTACACTGAAAAATTACAACTGCATTAAATAATGTTATGAGATTGTTTTAAATATTTTTTGAATATACAAATAAGAAATGTTGGAAAGATGAAACTAAAGCACCAGTAGGTGGCGCTGTGACCGTCTGAATGAGCGAGTCATTGAGTCGATTCGTTCAAACGCTGATTCATTCAAGAATGAGGCGGTCGTTTACGAATAGTTCATTGAATCTTTCATTCAACCGATTCATTCAAACGCTGAATCATTCACTAGCGCGGTGTTGCGGTGACACTCGTTCTGCTGTGATCTTTTGGAACTATTTTCGCTGCTGAAATAGAACAAAAACACTCAATATTGCATCTGAAATGTAAGTGACTTAATGTTAATAATGGTTTATGGAGCTGTCATTTGAAATCAGTGTCATTTTCAGTCGTGGTGTTATTCAGGAAAACAGCACTCATGTTATAAAGCGTTAATGTCGAGCCCTGTGTAGTCATGAACATGAAGAGTGGCAAACACACACCGATGCATCGCAGAGGTTTATGCATCGTGAGGGATCTAAACATTCCCAGTTTCCCACCACTATTCATAAGCTTAGTCCAGTGTTTCCAATCAGACGTTTCTTAGGAATGCACCAAATTTCTATTACCAAAACATTCACAGAAAATGCCTTCTATGTGCGAGCAGAAAGTGGTTTGACCTAATTGCTCTTTTGGTTATTGATGCTTTAATATAGAGTTGCATGTGGCTCATGAGCCTCTGGCACAAAACTAATATTCAGTAATATTATCAATGTAGCTGCACTGGCACTATCACACAAGAACAACATTTGAACTGAATTGATCTGAATAATGACTCTATTGTCTTCTGCAGAGCTGCTTTACAGCTGAAATGGGATGTTTCATAAGTTTCCTGGAAAGTTAACAAAAATTCAGGAAAGTTTCTGGAAACTTTGCAACCCTATTCATAATTGATGCGTTTTACAACATTGCCACTGTTTATTAATCTAAACCTGCATTGAAACAATCTGTATTATTTCACTTTGATGTAATGTGAAAACATCCCATCGCCTTTCTTGGAAAATGTGCATTCTGTCCTTTTGTTGTGTATTTTTTAACAAAGTCCAAATGCTCATATATGTTGAGCTCATGAACACAATGGCCAATCACAGACATATATGTTGAGCTCATGAACACAATGGCCAATCAGAGACGTATATGTTGAGCTCATGAACACAATGGCCAATCAGAGACGTATATGTTGAGCTCATGAACACAATGGCCAATCAGAGACAGATATGTTGAGCTCATGAACACAATGGCCAATCAGAGACGTATATGTTGAGCTCATGAACACAATGGCCAATCAGAGACGTATATGTTGAGCTCATGAACACAATGGCCAATCAGAGACATATATGTTGAGCTCAAGAACACAATGGCCAATCAGAGACATATATGTTGAGCTCATGAACACAATGGCCAATCAGAGACATATATGTTGAGCTCATGAACACAATGGCCAATCAGAGACATATATGTTGAGTATGTGAACACAATGGCCAATCAGAGACAGATATGTTGAGCTCATGAACACAATGGCCAATCAGAGACATATATGTTGAGTATGTGAACACAATGGCCAATCAGAGACAGATATGTTGAGTATGTGAACACAATGGCCAATCAGAGACAGATATGTTGAGCTCATGAACACAATGGCCAATCAGAGACATATATGCTGAGCTCATGAACACAATGGCCAATCACAGACATATATGTTGAGCTCATGAACACAATGGCCAATCAGAGACATATATGTTGAGCTCATGAACACAATGGCCAATCAGAGACATATATGTTGAGCTCATGAACACAATGGCCAATCACAGACATATATGTTGAGTATGTGAACACAATGGCCAATCACAGACATATATGTTGAGCTCATGAACACAATGACCAATCAGAGACATACAGTATATGTTGAGCTCATGAACACAATGGCCAATCACAGACATATATGTTGAGCTCATGAACACAATGGCCAATCACAGACATATATGTTGAGTATGTGAACACAATGGCCAATCAGAGACAGATATGTTGAGCTCATGAACACAATGGCCAATCAGAGACATATATGTTGAGCTCATGAACACAATGGCCAATCAGAGACAGATATGTTGAGCTCATGAACACAATGGCCAATCAGAGACATATATGTTGAGTATGTGAACACAATGGCCAATCACAGACATATATGTTGAGCTCATGAACACAATGGCCAATCAGAGACATATATGTTGAGCTCATGAACACAATGGCCAATCAGAGACATACATGTTGAGCTCATGAACACAATGGCCAATCACAGACATATATGTTGAGCTCATGAACACAATGACCAATCAGAGACATACAGTATATGTTGAGCTCATGAACACAATGGCCAATCACAGACATATATGTTGAGCTCATGAACACAATGGCCAATCACAGACATATATGTTGAGCTCATGAACACAATGGCCAATCACAGACATATATGTTGAGCTCATGAACACAATGGCCAATCAGAGACATATATGTTGAGTATGTGAACACAATGGCCAATCAGAGACAGATATGTTGAGTATGTGAACACAATGGCCAATCAGAGACAGATATGTTGAGCTCATGAACACAATGGCCAATCAGAGACATATATGTTGAGCTCATGAACACAATGGCCAATCAGAGGTGTATATTAATCCATCCAACAGTGCTCCAAATGCTAGAGGAAACGCTGGTATAGTCACATTTTTTAAATTTCAGTACTGAAGTCTGCACTTTTGACAACACTACTACTAGCACACATACTTTGCTGAACTGTGTCTCTTCAAGCTGAAGGAAGCATGACACAAAATCTACATGGTGTCAGTGAGGCAGTAGCGTCACGATGACATCACACCGCTAGTCAGAGCAGCGTTAGCTTAGCACGAGTGTTATTCATACACAGATGACACACTGCACTACCATGAAGTCATTTCACCAAAACACAACAACACATGGATATTATTGCACATGTGCAAAGACAAAGATACATCCATTCTCAGCCACTTTCAAGTGTGGTTTTAAATCAGATACATATCCAATAAATGGACATCTGATCTATGTATAAACGTATGCATCCGATTCCCCTTTACTTTCAGGAGCACAGAAACCGCTTTTTAGCTCCTGCTCCATGAATTTAATCAATAAAATAAATATGATATCCGATAAATATGATCAATAAAATGGCTTCACTACGGAAAAGCTGCATCGTATTTCTCAGCAATGAAAATGCTACTGTTTTTGAAGTAATTAAACTCACACGCACAATCTCTTTCTCATACTCGTTGAACTCATTAAACTTACTTTATTCCACTTCAGGATTATGGATAAAATAACTAAAGATGTGCTGCAAACATCAATAGCAGCTTTAACCTGTCAATGTCGTGATCATAGTATAAGTGGGATAATCCACAGCTAGGTGTGCAATAATAATTAGGGCTGTCAAAAGATTAATCACGATTAATCGCATCCAAAATAAAAGTTTGTGTTTACATAATATATGTGTGTGTACTCTGTTAATTATTATTTATATATAAATACACACACAAGCATGTATATATTTAAGAAAAAAATATTATTTTTATATATAAAACATTTATATATATTATAGATTATATATACAGTATATACATGCAAATATTTCTTAAATATATACATGAATGTGTGTGTATTTATATATAAATAATAATTAACAAAGTACACACACATATATTATGTAAACACAAACTTTTATTTTGGATGCGATTAATCGCGATTAATCTTTTGACAGCCCTAATAAAGATACAAATATTATATCAATATTTGTCTCAATTTTAAACCAATTAAGCCATGTTGCTCAGAGTAAAAGCGATAACCAGTGGAGTCATTCTAGGTTGGGTGGAGAGCAACAGAAACATAGATGATTCAAGTCAGGTCTTAAAGGGTTAGTTCACCCAAAAATGGGGTATAGGGGGGGGGGGGGGGGTATAGATATAATCACTATATCACTACTTATATAGTGATGACGATTTCAAAACACAGCATCATGAAGCTTTGAAGCGTTATGAATCAGTGAGTCGATTCATGATTCGGATCGCGTGTCAAACCGCCAAACTGCTGAAATTTGGAGATTCAAACCGCTGAATCAACTCACTGATTCATAACGCTTCATACTGCTGAATCGACTCACTGATTCATAACGCTTCAAAGCTTCATGAGGCCGTGTTTTGAAATCGTCATCACTATATAAGTCGTTATTTAGGGTTTTTTTGCGCACAGAAACTATTCTCGTCTTCATAAAGTTATTGTAGAGCCGCTGTAGTGAGATGGACTTTGTAACTTTAGTCTTTAATGTCTTTTAAGGGTCTTGAGAGTGTAAAGTTGAGCCAATGGAGGCCTTTCAGAGCATCAGATTTACACTAAAATATCTTCATTTGTGTCTGAAGATGAACGGAGGTCTGACGGGTGTCCAACCACATGAGGCTCAGTCATTAATGACACAATTTACATCTTTGGGTGAACTAACCCTTTAAGGGAACAGAGCCTTGAGGTGTAAACGCAGAGATAATGAGCATGCAAGCAGTGTTTATAGTTTTCAGGAAGTCTTATACAGTTGTCTCTGCAGACTGTTGACTTCAGGAAACACCTTTAACTCCTCTTGACATATGGAGAAACAGCAGTATTACAGCAGTCTGGTGAAGCACAGAGGCTTGACTGTCAACCGGTGGCCCAGACATCTCTCAGTCTGACAGGAAACACCACCACAGACCTGCATTCTGCTCATTCTGCTCATTCTGCTCATTCTGCTCATTCTGCTCTAGTTAGCATCACATGTTTACCTTCTTCACAACCATGGCCTGCCTTTTCATTTACTCATTTAAAAAAAGAACTCAAGCGTTCAATAAAATGAGGGAGTGGGGCATAAAGTAAAATCATCATCAAGATAAAAAGCCTCACTAAAAGAAAAGGAAATCTCTACGTTTTGTTTTGTTTTGTAAATTGTGTTTTGTATCATTTCTTAGGAGAAAATATCTTGAAGCTTTCACTGCATATATGTTGTGTGCCAAATCAGTCATGTGGTGCAACATTTACATTTTTATTTGATTGTTTTATTGCATGTATGAGTGTATACACACCAATCAGGCATAACATTATGACACTGATGATCTCTGTTAGTGGGTGGGATATATTAGGCAGCAAGTGAACATTTTGTCCTCAGAGTTGATGTGTTAGAAGCGGGAAAAATGGGCAAGCGTAAGGATTTGAGTGAGTTGTTTCATTTATGCTATTATCATATTAGGACATGCAGAGGAGTGATAAGTTTGCAATATGTGTATGTATTTAATACACTAGTATGATATAGTGAGAATATGGAGCTCATACTTGAGAAGGAAAAACACAAAGTGATGCATATGCTGATATTTATATGGACAAAAAGTAAGATGAGTAATAAGCTTGTGATGTAAATCTTTATAACAATAAAGCATAAAATGCATATAATTATCAAAATCTGCCACTAATGTTTTAGTAAGATGATATTTAAATGCTTAGTTTTATGATTAAAACATGTAATGCAATGATGATTGAGAGATGAACAAATAAACCTTCCTCAAAGCCTGACCATCATATTTCATACTCATGATTTCCTGATGGATAACCTGCTGAAATATTACTAACAATATCAAAGTTATTCTTATGTTCACTTGATAAAACCAGGTCAGATTTGAAGCTAGTACACTTACACTTAAAGTCTCCACACATGAAAACAGAAGGACTGGAGGAGATTGTGTGCCACAGCAAAAATTTTGATCATGTTGATCCTTAAAAATATAAAATATGATGCATTAGGCTTTATTGCACTGCAAAAAATGCTTTTCTTACTTAGTATTTTTGTCTTGTTTTCAGTCCAAATATCTAAAAAATTTTACTTTAAGAAGCATTTACTAGACAAGCAGAAGTTTTTGTCTTGTTTTGGGGGAAAATAACTGAAAATTAAGTGAGTTTTTGCTTAAAATAAGCAGAATAATCTGCCAATGGGGTAAGAAAAATAATCTTGTTTTCTGTTTGAATTAAGATTTTTTTGCTTACCCCATTGGCAGATTATTTAGCTAATTTTAAGCAAAAACTTTAGTTCTTTCCCCCCCAAAACAAGACAATAATTTTTATTTGGCTAGTAAATGCTTCTTGTTTTGAGTATTTTTAGATATTTGGACTGAAAACAAGACAAAAATACTAAGTAAGAAAAGCATTTTTTGTAGTGTGGGTTGCTTAATGTTCATTGGCTTTGGGTGTTCAATAAACGTGACACTGACCAGCTGATAAAAACACACGAGAGGATCTTACCTGCGACAGACATGACACACACACACACACAGGAATGTAAACGAGTCTCTGCTAACACACAACCAGCAGCAGATAACGGTCCCAGCGCTGAGGAGTGTGTCCAACAGATTAAGGAGAAGCCTAACTGACACAGCGATGATATCAGCAGAGGAAACCCCGTCTTGACTCGCTAACACACTTCTAAAACATAGCCTGCGCCACAACTCATCAAACTCTAGATGTAGTCTTACCGTGTCCGATGTGTCTGCGATGAGTTGTGGCTCTCCTCCGGCGTTCGCGCTATGGAAGCGGCGGCGCGAGTGTCTCTGCGATCCGAGCGTCTGAGGAGCGGCGGCTTCGCTCTCGCTGGGGTTCTCCACCTGTAAAGAGCCGACGTCAGAAGAGTCAGCATCCTGGTTGAACATCCAGTTCTTCCAGATCACAGAGAGCCTGTGGATGCGCAGGAGACTCATGTGGACGGCATTCAGACGCCAAACGGGACGGAAGAAAGTCTGTCGAGTCGACTGTCTTAACACAGCAGAGTTGCAAGTCAGGCCACAGCTTCCTGTAGGAAGCCGTAAATACACAAATATCCTCTCAGAGCAGAAGCAAGCCTTATTTAACACGTGCAGAAGGGCTGCAACTAGGGTTGGGTAGCGTTCACATTTTAACCGGCAGAGCTGGACATTAAGCCGATTCACACGCTTGTCATCCACTTGTCCGAGTAAAACATTTGCTTGTCCGGATTTTTTTTGTAAATATAATCTATTCTGAAGCAATATTCTCATCAGCCTTGACATATTTACATATGCCTATTCGCAGTGTTGGGGAAACGCATTACAAGTAACTTGAGTTACGTAATAATATTACTTTTTCCAAGTAACTAGTAAAGTAACTCATTACTTTTCAAATTCACAACAAAGTTACTTTTTCACATTAGTTTGACTGACAGCTCATGTTGAGAGTTAGTGCAGAGGGGTGTGTGTGTGTGTGTGTGTGTGTGTGTGTGTGTGTGTGTGTGTGTGTGTGTGTGTGTGTGTGTGTGTGTGTGTGTGTGTGTGTGTGTGTGTGTGTGAACATGATGGTTATTGTAGTTCTAGACTAAATGTGAGCATTTATTTATCTCACTTGCACAGTAAAGATTCTGTCCTCCTCAAAATGAATAAAATCAGTCAAATGCAAAATCAGAGTATATGCAAACCTCCAATAATTAAATGTTAAATAAAACAAATATTTTTATGCATAATCTACCTTTATATTTAATTTACCAATGTCTTGCTGCTGACCTTTGATGATAAATTACTAGATTTTTTGTTTTTATTGGTAAAACTTTTTTCTCCTGCTTCTATTCTCCATTATCCAGAGCTGCGCCCTCTAGTGTTCATGAGGGAATCTGCATTTTCACCTCAGCCTGGGGCTTATTTCAATTTTGGTATGAAGAGGTCTTTACAAAAATATAATTTTTTTGTTATAAAAACAAAACAAAAACAAGCCCAGGTGAGAAGAAGTAACACAAAAGTAAAGTAACGCATTACTTTTCTTAAAAAGTAACTAAGTAACTCAATTAGTTACTTTTTAAGGGAGTAACGCAATATTGTAATGCATTACTTTTCAAAGTAACTTTCCCCAACACTGGCTATTTGTCATATTTGTACCTTTTTAAAAAGGGCATTTTTCCATAATCTTATTAAATATAGGGTATGCTTCAGCTTTCCTTTTATATTCTTAAATTTGATCTATAAATTAAATTAGAATAAGACACTATAGGCTGTTACCAATCAAATTAAATCATTTACACTGAAAAATTACAACTGCATTAAATAATGTTATGAGATTATTTTAAAAAATGTTGTATATACAAATAAGAAATGTTGGAAAGATGAAACTAAACCACCAGTAAATACACATATATCCTCTCAGAGCAGAAGCAAGCCCTCTTTAACGCGTGCAGTAGGGCTGCAACTAGGGTTGGGTACTAGGGCTGAACGATATGGACAAAATTTCATATCTCGATTTTCATGCCAGATATCTCGATATCGATACAATACGATATGACTACGTGTTCGGTGAAAACCAGAATCTGAATTAAAATGTGTTTGATTTAAGCCTACATTTCAAAAATTTGAGTCAGAAAATGTATTGTTTTTAAGCCTTTCACACGTACGATCACACAGGTGTGATCAGTCTAGGCTGGTTCCTGGAGCGGATGATCAAGAGCATCACATGATCAACTGAGACATGCGCGCTCAGAGCTGTCATATATCACAACTTTTCAGTGTTTTCAACCACATACTGTTTATTTTAGGTTTCAAACACATAAAGTACTAAAAAAACAATACATTTAGAGTTTGTAAAATACACACTGATGTCTATGGAAGAGGTAATAATAATCCTTTCCGTTATAATTCGACACGTTTTATTCATATCAGATACACATTGTGTAAGTAACTTCAATGTTTACTCTATTCTATTCCCAGTTCACCAGCCACTTACTTTTAAGTATTTCGGGAGAAGTGGATGAATTCACGTGTTGTAAACATAGAGGTTGTAAATCCAACAGATCCGATTCTCTGAACTAACACGGCGGCGGCCATCGCGCATACAGCTCAACTAACGCCATCGTTATAAAGCTGTTTAAACAACAATATACTTCCACTTGCATGTATTTGACAATCGGAATATCAGATATTTCATGCCATAGCTAACACATTTGTGAATATTCTGAATAAAAAAGGAAAAAAAATTACATAAAAGCAGATCATCATTCATTCAAATGATGAAAAAATCTATATTGTCTATATCGTTGCTTTTTTCGATAGTAATATCTTGAAAGTTCATATCTAGATATGGATACGATAACGATATATCGTTCAGCCCTATTGGGTACCGTTCATATTTTAACCCGGTACCCAACGGTACCTTTTTTCGGTACTTTAGGGATTTACATCAATAACTAATAACCTGTAAGTAATTTATAGAAGTGTTATTGACATTATCCCAGAGCTGCCCTGGTCTCTGTCTGCCATTGTTTGTGATGTTTGTATATTGTAATATTTACTAGATAGTAATCATTTCTATGAAAAGATGTCCCACAAATTATGGATTTTCTGGTAATCAAATGAAGACATAAGACATTCATTTAATTTATCTTTTAATTTAAACTTTGAGCTCTGAGCTTTATACAGTTAAAATTAAAACATTAAAACAGAAACATTTTAATTTATTACTTAAAAAATAAAGTTTTGATTATTATTATTACATTTGTGTTAGTATTATTAATTGAGACTAGTATCTAAATTCTACTGTACAACAGTGATGTAGTATTTGTCAAGATAAACCAGACTTTTATTTTGACGGGTTGCCGTTCCTTTGAGTTTCTGTGTTTATGATATGACGGTAGTTTTTCTCAAATGAAACGGTAAAAAGCTCATGAAGTGACTCTCAGTGGCTCTGGAGATGACGCTTGTGCGTTCATGTCTTCATTTGAGACGGCAGAGATGGAAACATGCGACCTTCTGACAGTGATAGCTTTCCTGTAGCTCAAACAGTAGAGCATGGGGCTAGCAATGCCAAGGTCAGGGGTTCGATTCCCAAAATGTAAAATGTGTACCTTGAATGCAATGTAAGTCACTTTGGATAAAAGCGTCTGTCAAATGCATAAATGTAAATGTAAGCGCGAGAGTGAGTGTGTGTGTGTGTGTGTGTGGTAAACCGCGCTTCTACGGCATTCATTCACACAGAGACATGCAGGACCAGTATTTAAATAGTCTTTTTGCGGTTTAATATTCACAGACAGTAGTCTATAATCACCAGATGTGTTCTCAGGTACCGAAAATTGGTACCGATTGATTTAATGTGAATCGGTACTTGGAAGTACGACGTAATTCGGTCGGTGCCCTTAAAAGTACAGAGTTCGGTACCCAACCCTAGATGAAACTAACGATTATTTTAATTGATTAATCTGTCGATTAGTTTTCTGATTAATCAGATTTTAAAAAACATTAATTTCCAATCCTTTATTCAAAAACAGAACTGACAGTGCAAATTCACAGTGCAAAAAATCTTCAGAAAGTGCACAGGTTGCTACAATACATCTATAAATAGTGTTAATTTTGTCACCTATTTTTAATTTAGTCTTAGTCTTGTGCCAAATGTCTTTGTTAGTTTTAGTCATATTTAGTTATTCACATAACTTTTTTTGTTAGTCAAGTTTCGACTAAAGTCGACTAAATGTCTCGTCATTTTAGTCTAGTTTTAGTCAAAAGAAAACTCAATATATTTTGTAGCAAAGTAAGTTACATAAAATATATATAACCTGCATAATGTATGTGCCACACACCACAGCTAACTGGCTGATTTACAGCATTGATGCCTAAAATCAGCATCAGCTTATGAGACGATGGGCACAAATATTGATTCAATATGAATTCATATATAGCCTACTGTACATATAAGGAAAAATAAGTTTGCCTTTTAGCACTATTTTAAACTTTTTGGGGTTATATTATATTTGCTTGCATTCTTTATTATTCACTGTTAACATTTTAAAATTTCACAAATAAGTAAGCAGTTATGATCTGCTATAGTTTTTTGAGCAACTTGACTACATGTATATTTATTAAAGAGCCATAAACGCACCTATAGTGGGTAATGGCATTACAAGTGAAAAAAAATTATTTTTCCAGCCACAAAATGGCTCTAATTCTCCTCTTTGAATTGGAATTCTCTATTTTAACCTTGATTAATACACTAATTGTAATATAAATAATAAAAATATTAGAAGAAAAATGTTTAAAGTGGTCATTAATGGACCATAAATATTGCACAAATAGTATTTATTACCAAAAGATCCCTTCAAAATATTCAATAAATATTATTGACCTAAAATATAGGCTATTTATTTTAAAAATAGTTAATGTGTATGATCACATTTGATCATCAATGAGTATAAGTGTGACTTAATTAGTAAGGAATACCTGAGGGCTAAATACAGACATTAACATTAATGTTAACAATGTTGCATCTCCATCACTCTCCATAATAAAATGATACTGTAAATGTGGCTGATGTAAAAATCAATGCACACTATGCTGTACTTCTTACCAAAAATTGCTGCAAACGCCTGAATAGTGAAGCTGTTGTGTTGTGGAAAAAAAGGTCGTTGACGAACATATTTAGTCTCGTCTCGTCTGACAAATTAATTTTTCATAAAGAAAAATACTAATCAGAAAACGTAACAGGATGTTAGAACTTACACTCACAAACAAAATTTAAGGGGTTTAGTTAAATTGTAATGTATTAAGAATTTCTCTAAAATGTCCAAACCGATTATATTAAAACATCTACTGTATTAACCTATTAATATGAATGATATTAAAGTTTAAACATGCAATACAGACACAGATTTAACAGCTGTGACATATAAACAAATATTATGTAACAATTAAATAAAACTACTCCTCCTAAAGAAGAACACAATGAATGATATGCATTCTTTATAACAACATTCCTTATAGATTAAATAATTAATGTATAACAAATATAATGAATCCTTATTAAAACTAAAGAGGTGATTTTCTCTGTCTTGTGTTGTTTGATTAATATTAAGAGCACAAATGGAAGCAGGTTAATGGACTGCTGTCACTTTAAGACCGAAAATGACCGAAAATGACATTAGATGTTAGTTTTTGTCATTCAAAGCTGGTTTAGTTTTCGTCTCGTTTTTGTCTGTGAAAAATGTTGTTGATTAAATTATTAGTCAACGAAATTAACATAGCAACAGATTGAAAAATGAATGGGCCAATAAAGGCAAGTGAATAAACACATGTTTTTAACATGTATTGGCGTTTTGGCATGTGTTGTATAGGATATAGTAGACACTTGATAGAAAGCACTTAACTATTGGCCCCAATCAGAGGTTGTTAAAACAACACTATGCCATCTGGAAATTAACACAATTAAAATAATGAGCGAGTGAATCATTTTCCAAACCGTTTTTTGACTTGCCCTAACTCACCCTGGCAAGCCTATAATAATGATTTATATTTGGGACGGATTTCCCAGGAAACGTTTTCATCAACCGTCTGTGTCTGTTTACGTCATATCCGTGAATAAAGTCAGGCTATATGCAGAAGAAGAGGCTTGAAGCCACAACAGCTGAAACGAAAACAGATTACAAGCAAAAAAAAGGGACAGTTATAAAACACGTTTACTGTGTTATTGAGCTGGCATTGTCTGTGATGTTTGTTTACTGTGATATTTACCTGTAGTTAACATTTTAATATATATATATATTTTAGGGCTGTCAAAAGATTAATTGCGATTAATCGCATCCAAAATAAAAGTTTGTGTTTACATAATATATGTGTGTGTACTCTGTTAATTATTATTTATATATAAACACACACACATTCATGTATATACATTTATATAATCTATAATATATGTAAATATAAATGTTTTATATATAAAAATAATATTTTTTTCTTAAATATATACATGCTTGTGTGTCTCATTTCGTCATTATAGATTCATTTATTATTGTGCAGATAAAAAATGCGTACAAACTTACACACCTCGGGTCGTTAGTGACCCTATACAATTTTGACAAAAAACTCGTGGAAAAACAGGCATTCAAATATAATTGTATTGTTTTTTTCTTGTTATATTGTTTAAAATGGATTGATTGAGGAATACTAAGACGGTTGATGTCTAACTTTAAAAATGAATGAGGAGGAGGAGGAGGGTAGTGAATGATGTCTCGGGTCGCTGAAGACCTGAGGTATGCATTTAAGGGTTAAACACTAGCAAGCCATAAAGAGAGAGAGAGAGAGAGAGAGAGAGAGAGAGAGAGAGACGGGTGTGTTTTAAGGGTTGTCATGTCGGTCATCCATCACTCCATTAATAAGACATGCAGATTTAAGCATCCGGGAGACAGATGACAGAAGAGACGCATCGCAGTGTGTTCGGCTCTGGGCGTTGTGTCTGGGCTCATGGAGCATTTTTATTAATGTTGATTTCTCACAGCTTGTGTGTTTTCCTGAGCTGAATTTCAGCATGAATAGAGTCTCTCAAACATGCAGTCATGCACAGAAGACCAATGGCTAAGGTCAGGTTTTGTCGTTAACCCTCATCCTTTCCTCGCACTTTGTAACAAATCCTTCCCTCGCTGGTCAAAATAATCCGGAGCCCCAAATAAAGCTTATTTCATTTAATTTTGATAAGATTTGTTCATGCATCTTTAAAAAAAAAAAAATGCTAAATGGATTTTCTCATGCATTTTGTTTCTTTTGGGGGGCGGTGTTTTTATTTTATTTACCAGATTTTATCAATAAATAAATAGTCATTTAAGCACCTTCACATTCTTTCAACTTCAATTCAAAATAACTCACAATGTCATGCATAACCCTTTTAATTCAGCTCAGAATATCTCACATTGAGTGTCTCTGCCAACCTCTTGTGGAAATATATATATATATTATGATATATCATGACTCTTATAGCTCTATATGGAGCGGATGAGCTGCTCCACTGGGTCCTAAAGTCAGGTTCTCTTCAGGATGCATTCAGATACACAAGTACACGTTATAAAATAATTTTTTGGTAGTTTCAGTGTTTTTAGTTTGAATTTTGAGCATGTTTAGGCTTTTCTATATGTACTGTAGCATTCCATTCATGGTAATTTTTACCAGTAATTTTTTGTGCATTCACGGTTCAAGTGCGACAAAAGTCCTAGGGTCTTGAACCACTCCAATAAACACTCAAAAACTTTTTAAAAAATGAGTTTCGGCTCAAAATGGCCCAAGGTAATGAGGTCAATTTTAGTTTGTTTTTCACTAAACCCAATTGTAAACTCCCAGGACACTTGGAACATACAACATTTGTCACATGGGATCACCCTGTGATACTTTTGCTTCTTTTATAACCCTTTAAGCTGAAGTGTAGCGTCGGCAGAACACCTTTCATGGGTGCTTAGGTGTGTATAAATTCATTATATAATATATAATAGAATTATATGGACTTCATATATTTGGTTATTTGGTGTCCTTTTGGAGTCTCCAATGATCCTTGAAGCTTGCAAAAAATACAGTCTTGTGAAAATCACCCTTCAATCTGATTGTTTACTTAGCTAGATATAGCAAATGATGACAAAATGAATGTGTTTAATGAGATAAATGGCGTCTGCTTAATTTCACAATAAGGGTGCAATTAAATCGCGATTAATCATACAACTAAAGTGTGATTAATCGTGATTACCCATACAGCAAAAGTGTGATTAATCGTGATTACTCATACAACTAAAGTTAAGGCAAGGCAAGTTTATTTTTTTATTTTTGTGATTAATGGGAAAAGTGAAAGTGTGATTAACCGTGAGTACTCGTACAGCAAAAGTGTGATTAATCGCAATTACTCATACAACTAAAGTGTGATTAATCGTGATAACTCATACAACGAAATGTGATTAAGTGTGAATACGCATACAACGAAAGTGTGATAAATCGGGACTACTCATACAACTAAAATGTGATTAATCGTGACTACCATAGAGCAAAAGTGTGATTAATCGTGATGACTCATACAACTAAAGTGTGATTAATCGTGATTACCCATACAGCAAAAGTGTGATTAATCATGATTACTCATACAACTAAAGTTAAGGCAAGGCAAGTTTATTTTTTTATTTTTGTGATTAATGGGAAAAGTGAAAGTGTGATTAACCGTGAGTACTCGTACAGCAAAAGTGTGATTAATCGCAATTACTCATACAACTAAAGTGTGATTAATCGTGATAACTCATACAACGAAATGTGATTAAGTGTGAATACGCATACAACGAAAGTGTGATAAATCGGGACTACTCATACAACTAAAATGTGATTAATCGTGACTACCATAGAGCAAAAGTGTGATTAATCGTGATGACTCATACAACTAAAGTGTGATTAATCGTGATTACCCATACAGCAAAAGTGTGATTAATCTTGATTACTCATACAGCTAAAGTGTGATTAATCGTGATTACTCATACAACTAAAGTGTGATTAATCGTGATTACTCATACAACTAAAGTGTGATTAATCATGATTACTCATACAACTAAAGTTAAGGCAAGGCAAGTTTATTTTTTTATTTTTGTGATTAATGGGAAAAGTGAAAGTGTGATTAACCGTGAGTACTCGTACAGCAAAAGTGTGATTAATCGCGATTACTCATACAACTAAAGTGTGATTAATCGTGATTACTCATACAACGAAATGTGATTAAGTGTGAATACGCATACAACGAAAGTGTGATAAATCGGGACTACTCATACAACTAGAATGTGACTAATCGTGACTACCATAGAGCAAAAGTGTGATTAATCGTGATGACTCATACAACTAAAGTGTGATTAATCGTGATGACTCATACAACTAAAGTGTGATTAATCGTGATGACTCATACAACTAAAGTGTGATTAATCGTGATTACTCATACAACGAAATGTGATTAAGCGTGAATACTCATACAACGAAAGTGTGATAAATCGTGACTACTCATACAACTAAAGTGTGATTAATCGCGATTATCCATACAGCAAAAGTGTGATTAATCTTGATTACTCATACAACGAAAGTGTGATTAATCGTGATTACCCATACAACTAAAGTGTGATTAATCGTGATAACCAGGGCTTAAAAACGGAAAAAAATATCAATCGGTTCACTCAGAGCAGAATCGATATTATAGCGTTTCCGTTTTTGCGTTCCTCAATAAACATTACTTTTCCGAAAACGGTTTGATTTGAAAAAATACCGGTTAATAACGTTATTTTAATTTAGCCTATACTTTAAACAAATATGTATAAATAGACTTATTTTCACTCAATAATAATATAACGCATGGTAATTAAACTTGAATATTTATTTCATAACATTTTTAAAACCACAACAGAAATACATGCATTAATTACAAAGCATAAACAGCGGGACAAATATTGGCCAGTTTTGGAGCGTTAGACAATCGAAAGTGGCCCTCTTATGCCTAATTCTTTTCAGAAGAGTGATAACATTCTTTGTAACGTTACATAACTTTTTTTCAACACGACTTGTTTTAAAAAATGTATGAATAAAGAATAAATAAACTGGATAACCATTAATGCACCGTCAACTGGTAATTTCAAAGCAAACACTGCGCAACACGTCCTTGCATCACATAATCAAATTCAGTCAGCTAATAAAGCTTGATCATTTAATGCAATATAACATACCATTTAATACGAAGCATCAACCGTCTTTAGAAAACATTGACCTGTCCTGTATTGGCAATCTGAAGGACAAATGTTTGATAGATGCTATAGCCTATACTTGGATAGGCTTAAACGGAATCCACAAACTAGCCTAAATCAGTCTATTTGAGCTTAAAGTCCGTACTGCTTATTTAAACGTTCGAAAAGAATGTCCTCCAATACCTGCGCTTTCATTGTAGACCTCAGTGGGGAAAGAATGTACTTGAGGCATGAAAATGCGCGCTCATACTGACGGTAGATTCATAGATGATGGTGCGCGGGCATTTCACTCACGCTTGATCCATCAACGCCACATGCTGGACAACTCTATTCATTATTGGTCACTGCCAAATTAAAATATTAAAGAGAACGATAAAATAACGTTATTAACCGGTTCAGAACGATTCAAATTGATTTTGATTTCGTTTTCGTTTTTGTTCCTCTTAAAATTTCGTTCGTTTCCGGTTTTCGTTTTCGTTCCTTGAACCGGTTCGGAGCCCTGGTGATAACACATACAACTAAATGTGATTAATCGTGATTATTCATACAACAGAAGTGTGATTCATCGTGATTACCCATACAACTAAATGTGATTAATCGTGATTATTCATACAACTAAAGTGTGATTCATCGTGATAACTCATACAACTAAATGTGATTAACCGTGATTATTCAAACAACTAAAGTGTGATTAATCGTGATTACTCATACAACTAAATGTGATTAACCGTGATTATTCATACAACTAAAGTGTGATTAATCGTGATTATTCATACAACAGAAGTGTGATTAATCGTGATTACTCATACAACGAAATGTGATTAATTGTGATTACTCATACAACTAAAGTGCGATTAATCGTGATTACCCATCAGATTCTTCACAGTGCTGCATGTCATATGGTGATTGTGAAACACACGGAACACTTCACTATATGATTTCATGGTGAAATGTGTTATTTTTCATGTTAATCAGGTCAGCTGCTCACGCTGAATTAAAGCCACAGTGCATTGTTGTGATCAAAATTGACATGATTAACAAGAAAAATGTTACGCCAATGTGTCGGACTCGGTAGACAGCGTAAACAGCCAGATAGGAAACAACTTCTACAAGATAGAACCATTTTTTTAATACTGTATCCTAAATTGTGGATAATTAAGCGATATATCATATGCTGAAGTACATTTCTGGAGTGTTAACGATTAAAAGAAAAAACAACAAAAAGAACCGTACAGAACCGAAAACCGTGACCCTAAAACCGTGATACGAACCAAACCGTGGGTTTTATGAACCGTGCCACTCCTATTAACCATACAACAAAAGTGTGATTAATCATACAGCAAAAAGTGTGATTAATCATACAACAAAAGTGCGATTAATCGCAATTAATCATGCAACAAAAGTGCGGTTAATCATTCAACAAAGGCGCAATCTATCACGATTAATCATACAACGAATGTGCGATTAATCGCAATTAATCTTGCAACAAGTGCGGTTAACCATGCACCAAAAGTGCAATTTATTGCGATTAATCATACAACGAACGTGCGATTTATCGCAATTAATCATGCAACAAAAGTGCGGTTAATCATGCAACAAAAGCGCAATTTACCGCGATTAATCATACAACGAACGTGCAATTTATTGCGATTAATCATACAACGAAAGTGTGATTAATTGTGATTAAGTATACAATGAAAGTGCGATTGATCGCGATTGATTAATACAACGAAAGTGCGATTAATCACTATTTTAAAGAAAATAATCGACTGACAGCCCTAATATATATGTGTGTGTGTGTGTGTGTGTGTGTGTGTGTGTGTGTGTGTGTGGGCATGTTTTTGTGAAATATCAGGACACAAATGTGTATAATGACATGGGTATGACATAGTTATTACAAAAAGAGGGTGAAATATGAGGACGTTCCCCATGTCCTCACTTTTCAAAATGCTTATAAATCACACAGAACAAGGTTTTTTTCACAAAAAGTGAACTGCACAGTCTCCTGTGAGGGCTAGGTTTAGGGGCAGGGGCAGTGTGTGTGTGTGTGTGTGTGTGTGTGTGTGTGTGTGAGGGGTAGGTTTAGGGGCAGGGGCAGTGTGTGTGTGTGTGTGTGTGTGTGATGGGTAGGTTTAGGGGCAGGGGCAGTTTGTGTGTGTGTGTGTGTGTGTGTGTGTGTGTGTGTGTGTGTGTGTGTGTGTGTGTGTGTGTGTGTGTGTGTGTGTGTGTGTGTGTGTGATGGGTAGGTTTAGGGGCAGTGTAAGGGGATAGAAAATACGGTTTGTACGGTATAAAAACCATTACGCCTATGGAATGTCCTCACATTTCACAAAAACAAACGTGTGTGTGTGTGTGTGTGTGTGTGTGTGTGTGTGTGTGTGTGTGTGTGTGTGTGTGTGTGGGCATGTTTTCGTGAAATATCAGGACACAAATGGGTTTCACTTTATTTTGATGGTCCCTTTAACACATTCTGTTGACTATAAATAACATTGCTCCTACATGTCTACTAATTCTCATTAGAGTGTTAGTAGAGTATTAGTAGACTGGTAGGGTTAGGGTTAGAATAAGTTGACATGTACTTGCAAAGTTACTTATAGTCAGTAGAATGTCTGTTGGAGGACCATCACAATAAAGAGT
The DNA here is from genome assembly GCA_033150135.1 of Gobio occitaniae. Classification (NCBI taxonomy): domain Eukaryota; kingdom Metazoa; phylum Chordata; class Actinopteri; order Cypriniformes; family Gobionidae; genus Gobio; species Gobio occitaniae. Next base: position 69,831 of record JARQWZ010003565.1, read on the forward strand.
TAGCAGACATTAAGCAGACAGTCTACTGATAATCTAATGACAGTTAGTTGACATGTAGTTGCAAATTTACTTATAGTCAACATAATGTTCAAAAGGGACCATCAAAATAAAGTGTTACCCACAAATGTGTATAATGACATGGGTATTACATAGTTATTACAAAAAGAGGGTGAAATATGAGGACGTTCCCCATGTCCTCACTTTTCAAAATGCTTATAAATCACACAGAACAAGGTTTTTTTCACAGAAAGTGAACTGCACAGTCTCCTGTGAGGGCTAGGTTTAGGGGCAGGGGCAGTGTGTGTGTGTGTGTGTGTGTGTGTGTGTGTGTGTGTGTGTGTGTGTGTGTGTGTGTGTGTGTGTGTGTGTGTGTGTGTGTGTGTGTGTGTGTGTGTGTGTGTGTGTGTGTGTGTGTGTGTGTGTGTGTGTGTGTGTGTGTGTGTGTGTGTGTGTGTGTGTGTGATGGGTAGGTTTAGGGGCAGTGTAAGGGGATAGAAAATACGGTTTGTACGGTATAAAAACCATTACGCCTATGGAATGTCCTCACATTTCACAAAAACAAACGTGTGTGTGTGTGTGTGTGTGTGTGTGTGTGTGTGTGTGTGTGTGTGTGTGTGTGTGTGTGTGTGTGTGTGTGTGTGTGTGTGTGTGTGTGTGTGTGTGTGTGTGTGTGTGTGTGTAAAATAGCAGAGGATTTAACACAGAGCACTCCATATTTTACTGACATCTTAGATTTTTAGTGAACTAAAATAACCCAGATCCACAACAAAGAACAAAAACACACAAGCATATCAGGGCCTTTAGTGCGTCTCACATATTTAGCTATCCTAAACTATGCTTATTTCCATAATTGGTATCAGAAATGATAGAAGAAATTTACAGTTTTATTCCATCATGCTGATAATAATTAACCACCTCTCACAATGCACAGCACTAACGGTATCAGACAGTTCCTCAGGTAACTGACACAACAAAAGCACCTGACCTTGTTATTAACCGTAGCTAAAGGTGTAGGACTTCACACATCAGGTCCAAAGTGTATTATAACAAGCACTTCCTGATCTTCACTAAGAGTGTGATGTGATTGGAGGACGTTCACCTACATACTATAATAGTGGAAAATGTCCAGCAGCTGATGAGTTCAAATCGGCCAAAGCGCAGCACCATCCTAATGTCACACGTTTCCCATCTGGTCCTGTGGCATAAACACACTGATCTCTGATACACACCGACCTTCATCTACATCTTAAGAAGAGTCAACAGATGCCTTCCTTCAGGACAGCCAATGAGAGAGCTCGTACAGGGATGAACCCTAAGCTTTCATTTTCAGCGAGAGTTCATGACCATCAGCCCATGCAAGATAAAGCTCATATACTGGTTCATTTCCTGCACGCTGGAGAACGACAGATAAGACGACACACACACACACACTCTCCAGCGTTCACTGATTTCGTCACATGTGAAAGGAAGTACACTTTAGCATACTTTTAAAAAGAGTACTTACTACAGAAATGGTATACTTTAAAAGAATATACTTGTAATGTTTTTGACCGCACATAATTGCATGCATTTGAAATTAAATTAAATGTCTATATTAAATGCAATTAGCTGAACTTTAAAGTGCTTTTTGACCCACTTAAGCACATCTTTATTACTTCAGTTAAGTTTCATTATTACTTCTATTGTCTTTGAAATAAGTTTAAAGTGTTTAGCTGACAAGCATTTATGGTCACATAAAATATACTTTAATGTAATTTCCTTTGAATTTGGATATCATGTATTTAAACTACGGCTGTCAAAAGATTAATCGCGATTAATCGCATCCAAAATAAAAGTTTGTGTTTACATAATATATGTGTGTGTACTCTGTTAATTATTATTTATATATAAATACACACAAAAGCATGTATATATTTAAGAAAATATATATTTTATATATATTTTATTATGTAATATATATTATATATTTTTATATATATTATAGATTATATAAATGTATATACAGTATATACATGCAAATATTTCTTAAATATATACATGAATGTGTGTGTATTTATATAAAAATAAGTACACACACATATATTATGTAAACACAAACTTTTATTTTGGATGCGATTAATCGCGATTAATCTTTTGACAGCCCTAATTTAAACATATTTGTAAATCACACATTTATAATGAAGTTGCAAATATATTAAATTAAAATGTAATATCGAATAAGACAGTACCGTTTACAATCCAATACATTTACAATTCCAAGTACTTTTACATGTGCTTTAGTATGTCTACACATTCAAAAAACGTTAAAAAAAACTATTTTAACAATGTCTTTACTTCCTTTCTGGGTCTTGAAAGTGTTTATTAAATTGCTGTCTATGGTTCAGAGAGCTCTCGGATCTTCATTTGTGTCTGAAGATGAACGAAGGTCTGACGGGTTTGACATAAGGGCGAGGAATTAATGACAGGATTTACATTTTTGGGTGAACTAACCCTTTAAATATAACATATATTGATGCAGTCGTGTGTTTATTGTCTTCCAGTTTAATCAGCGGTTATATAATTTTTATTCAATTTCCAGTCAGTGCTAGCTTCACATTAGGGATTTCCTGAAAACATCATTATATGTGACCCTGGACCAATTTTGTTTTTGAAATTATAGCTGAATAAATAATCTTTCATTGATGTATGGTTTGTTAGGACAATATTTGGCCGAACTAGTTGAAAATCTGGAATCTAAGGGTGCAAAAAAATCTAAATATTGAGAAAATCTCCTTTCAAAGTTGTCCAAATGAAGTCCTTAGCAATGCATATTACTACTAATAATACATTTATGATATATCACATATTACGTCTCTCTGAGGCCTGATAGGTTAATGTTCGAATGCAAATTAAAAAAATGGAGTTTGTGCTCGAGGGCGCCCTCTGGCTTCAGTATGAATCAAACCGACGTGGGTTTAGCGCTGTTCTGATTTTAGTTATTTGAGAGTCTTTAGTCTGGGTTGTTTTTTATTGTTTTGATGGTTTAATTACCCACATTAATATTTATCTTGCCATATGTCTGTTCTAGAGACATGTTACAGCTTTTTGATAAAGCTCTATTTGCTTTCCTTGCAAACACAATGCATTTGTGAATGTAAAGCGTGTCTGTGTGTGTCAAAATCGTGATTAAATACCCAATCACTGAACTATTATTTGGAGGAGTACTGTACACTTCAGGTTTGTTCATTCATAGGATCTTTTGACTTTTGTAAGACGAGTAAAAAAGAGAAAAAGGTCAATTTATAATGTTTTGTTTCATAAAGCGACTGATTTTCAGTTATTTGTTATTTCTACTTCTTTCCAGGCACAGAACTCTTATTTTTTTTAAGAGTTGTTCAAGTGCGAGAAGATCCTGTTGTAATGTTTAATAATTTATTTTATAATTAAAATAAAGATTAGCTTTGAAGAAAAAGTGGATTTTTGTTTGTATATGCTGTCAATTATAGTTCTTAGAAAGAAAATCCGAATCTGCAAAAATCGGTATCGGCCGATCTCACTAACATAAATCAGGAATCGGAATCGGCCAAGAAAATTGCAATCGGTGCATCTCTAGACAGAGCTCCAGACTGCGACTGAAACGGTCGCATTTGCGACAAAAAATATTAATTTGCAAGTGATATTTTTGCTGAGATTGCCATTGGCGACCAGTCTTGTTGTGTGTTGACGTAATAAAATGAGACGACGCGCAGCAAAGTTACAGAGGAAAAAACCTCGCTGAGTCGGAGCGCCAAAATACACGTCAGAAACGGAAAATATCATGCTTTTTCAAAGCCCTCATCTCTATCGAGCAACAGAGACGTATCAATAAATGAATATCCAAGTACCCTCTACTTGTAAGTTTTTAATTGATACTGATACTTATTCTCAATATATTTTACTCTTATTAAACTTTTCTGTTACTGCCTTAACTTCACAGGAATACGCTAAACGTATCACCGACGGGCTATTTTAAATAGTGAATAAAATTCTCTTGCTTTGCATTGTTGACTCTCTTAACTTGTTGTCTGAAGGAAAAATAAGATCACGGATGTTTTTGATCATGCTTATTTGTCCGCAGGGAAGTTTAGCGGATGTGTGTGTGTGTGCGTGTGTGTGTGTGCGTGGATATTTTTGAGTGTGTTTCATAACATTGTAATTAATTACGGGTGGATGAGAGATAAATAATTAAAGACACGGAACTCTCATTTCACTGTAAAACGCAACGAACGTGCGTCACTCTTTCACTTTCAAAACCAGCGTCTATCAGGGAAAACAAATCAAGGATGCGATATGCTTAGAGCACCTCCTAGTGGACAGAATATATAACGCAAAGGGAAAATCCTACACGAGATACTGCCTAACAATTTAACAGTTCTACCTAAAAAATATACACTAACTTAATAGAAATGATTCTGATAAGAATTGTCCAACATAGTGATTGGAAATATCAACATGTTGAAAACTTTTTCCTTCAGGTTCTAATTTGCCAAATTTACCAAATTACCAAAAGAAAGGAAAGTAAAGTAAAATGTGGGAGCATTTTAGTGAAGTAGTTTAACAGACGAATCAAGTGTTGGGAAGCCAATGTGATGTGAAACAGCTGTGAAGCGCTCTATGTATTTGACAATAAATGAATAAAGCCTATAGTGGAGAAAACTGCGAAAATGTGTGTGTGTGTGGTGTTGTTAAAATGTTAAGAGGCGCATAGATTTAACTGTTTCAGTTCTACACAGGCAAAAAAGACAATGTTTTACTTAACCTGTTGTCTTAATGAGAGAATGGAAGAAGCCAAAAATGAAATTCAGCACCGCCCATATAATTGCACATGAAAAATTTAAATGCGTTTCTTCTTTTGTGGCACTTGAAAAAATTATTTGGCGCCTAAGTTTTTCCCTTATAGGAGCCAATGGCTCCTTAATTGATATTTTTGTCTGGAGCCCTGTCTAGATAAAAACAAACTATCAGTATGGCAGTATATATAGCAGTTTTCCTCATGGTGTCGAATATCGATATTGTTCAAGCTATCGTATTGAAGCTCCAGTATCTTCACAGCACTAATCTGAGCTGCTTTAGTCTCCACGCTGTCAGTCTGAACTTCAGGAGATGTGGAGATGTGTGTAATCACTCACCACAATCATCTCGGACGGCTCTAGAGTGATGCATTCACAGCCTCGCCGTCCTCCACGCTGCGTCCCGAAACTGCACACACACACACAGAGAAACACAGTCAGAAAGCCTCATGTTTTTATTTCCACAAACACATCTCTATGGTTATGCAATGCCCAATTATGATGATCTTCAGTTTGCATGATGTACCCCATAAGAGACACTGAACAGCTGGCCGTCTTGAAGACGTGAACAAAAACACAACATTAGCGAAGATGATGTTTAACCCTTAATCGTCCCTCAGGGTTTACGTTTGAGGCCCTTGTGCTCAGATAGACCCCAAACTTTTACAGAGCGATTGCATAAGGAAATATAAATTTTTTACATTGAAAACTATATATCATTTTTTTTTATTTACTTCTCAACTATACATTTATGCTGTGTTTTTGTGGGTATTTGGTAGTTTTTTTACCTATTTACTGCACCAATACTTAACTATGTCATAAATTGGCTCATTAAAAATTATTTTTTTATGAAAAAAATCACTTGAATGATGATCTTAAATAAATATAAATAGTTTTTGGACATTGCTCTGTGTGTTAGGGATAGAATACCGCCATCTGCAGGTTTGTGGAAAAACTTTAGGAATTATAGTTAAAGAGAGAAACAGAGTGCAATGACCACATTATCCACTAGAGGTCCAGAGGGAAGTTATGCAGAAGTTAAGCTTTCATCTTTCTTTTATTTGCCCTTTTCCGTCTCTTTCTCATGATTGTTCATGTTGCATTTGTGCTCTAGTATTTGTCCTTCATTTATGTATGGAATTTTTTCAGATTTATGCCAGTTTTGTTGATTTTATTTGCCAGTCTCTATAAAAATGCTCTCTGTTGCAGTCACACACGTGTGTGTTTGTTTGTGTGTGTGTGAGTGTGTGTGTGTGTGTGTGTGTGTGTGTGTGTGTGTGTGTGTGTGTGTGTGTGTGTGTGTGTGTGTGTGTGTGTGTGTGTGTGTGTGTGTGTGTGTGTGTGTGTGTGTGTGTGTGTGTGTGTGTGTGTCTGTGTGTGTGTGTGTGTGTGTGTGTGTGTGTGTGTGTGTATGAGATAGAAAGTTCGTTCCACTTTGTGTTTATGCTCTAAGACCAGATCTTGATATAAATGTAGACATTTTCAGATTTATACTGGATTTAGTTGATTTTTTTTTACAAACAAAGTGCATTTTTTACATTTTGCCATTCATTGCCAAAATCAAAAAAATGCTCCAGACACCTGTGTGTGTGTGTGTGTGTGTGTGTGTGTGTGTGTGTGTGTGTGTGTGTGTGTGTGTGTGTGTGTGTGTGTGTGTGTGTGTGTGTGTGTGTGTGTGTGTGTGTGTGTGTGTCTGTGTGTGTCTGTGTGTGTATGAGATAGAAAGTTCGTTTTACTTTGTGTTTATGTTCTAGGACCAGACCTTGATATAAATGTAGAAATTTTCAGATTTATACTGGATTTAGTTAAAAAAATTGACAAAAAAAAGTGAAAAAAAAGTTTTTTTTACACTTTCCTATTAATTTTCAATGTGGGGTCAATCTGACCCCGAGGACCTTAAATGGTAAAAAAAAAAATGTACTCACCTTTAGAACAACCAAATCAAGCCCAGATTTTGTGTGCATGTTTAGATTGATTATTTAGGAAAAGTCACAGAGTCTCATGGCCCTGAGATGAAGGGAACACGTTTAAAAATGGAGGTAAAGTCCAGTGGGGTCAGCTGGAGCACAAGGGGTGATTGAGGGTTAATGAGGCCAGAGTCTAATTTCACACTGCAGATGAACACAAGCAAGTGAGGGTATGTGATATTGTCAAGACCAAACATCTCAGACAAAGACCAAGATGTTGGTCATTTCACCCACCCTTACTTGACCCTTACTAAATTATTCTGCCTCCTTATGAAGGGAAACGACTTAAAATGCTGTCTCTAGATGTCTCTAAGGAGATCTACTGACACAATAAAACCCCAGCAATAATCACACTAAAGTCACACTTCAAAAGACACGGATTCACATAATAAAGTGGCCTAGACTGGAAGTGAACATGTGACCTGTTCGGTGACCCTGTTACAGCTGATTACCTGAAACACACACACAGAGAAACACACACACACACACACACAGCTGCTCATATTGACAGTAACAGTGACTATCTGTTAGGGCTGCTCGATTATTCTGGTCAATATTGAAATCACGTTTATTTAACACGATTATAGGTGGATGATATGATCAAAGTCTTATTTCATGATATGAATCGTTTTAAATGTCACATTTATCAACACTTCAGCAAAAACTATTACTTCCTTTAGGGGTTTTGCATTGGTCGTCTTCCCGCTCATAAGTGACCGAACACCTAAAAATTAAACTTCCTCCACCCCAGTAAAACCAATGCAATTTATTTTTCTTCAATAATATTTTTTCTTTTTAATTTTGTATTTTGAGATGATTTGATGGTATTTGTTAATATTTATGCAATAATTATGGTCTATTTTTGCCATTGAAAATTGTATTATTATTGCAGTATTTCAGGTTAAAATAGAGACTAGGCATTCAAAATATTTTTTCTGAAGGCAGATTAGCGCCTCTTTTGGAATTATTTCAGAAATCCTGCAACCATGTGTGTAACCACTAGAGGTCTTTATGGATAATTCACTAGTTCTGTTTTGAACACACTTAATGATTTTTTTTTTTTTGATGGATTTTAATATATATTTAAAAAATCTCAAAGACTATTTATTATAAAGTTTTAGAATTTTTCTGTGAATTTGTGTTTTTGCAGATTTCCCATTCATTTCCTATGGTGTCATTTTTGACCGAAGAGCACAAGTGGGAGTATTTTTTTATGACCAATTAGCATGCTCGAATCATGCCCTAATGTTTTTTTGTGCGTTTAAATAGCTAATGTTAGAAAAGTCACCCAGTTTCATATCATTCTGATGAAGCTGTGATTTAAAAAAATTCCAAATGTGGTTCATAGGTTCAGTTTTTCATAGGTGCGTCTGTGTGTGTGTGAGTGGATGTGTGTGTGTGTGTGTGTGTGTGTGTGTGTGTGTGTGTGTGTGTGTGTGTGTGTGTGTGGGCATGTTTTCGTGAAATATCAGGACACAAATGTGTATAATGACATGGGTATTACAAAAAGAGGGTGAAATATGAGGACGCACCCCATGTCCTCACTTTTCAAAATGCTTATAAATCACACAGAATGAGTTTTTTTTCACAGAAAGTGAACTGCACAGTCTCCTGTGAGGGCTAGGTTTAGGGGCAGGGGCAGTGTGTGTGTGTGTGTGTGTGTGTGTGTGTGTGTGTGTGTGTGTGTGTGTGTGTGTGTGTGTGTGTGTGAGTGTGTGTGTGTGTAAGGGGATAGAAAATACGGTTTGTACGGTATAAAAACCATTACGCCTATGGAATGTCCTCACATTTCACAAAAACAAACGTGTGTGTGTGTGTGTGTGTGTGTGTCAATATCACACTCTTGATGTTTTCAGAGTGTCACCCCTTCACTGCTGTGTACTTTTTTTAAATCAGCATTGTGGCCGATTTGTAGATTTTACACACAAATATTCTGAGAATTTTGGTGTTTTTGCCGATTTCCTATTTATGACAGAAGACAATGGACACTACTTTTTTTTTTTTACGACCAATTAGCATGCTCGAATCATGACCGGATTTGTGTGTTTACATACCTAATGCTAGAAAAGTCAACACGTTTCATATGAAGCTGTGATTTTTAACATTTCAAAACAGAAAATGTTCCGGTCAGAAATGCCCGAAGAGCACCAGAGGGTTAATGCAAGTAAAAAGTCCTCAAAACACTTACAGAAGACAAGTAAACCGTCAACAATACAATTAGAACAAAGACACAATTACAACCAAAACCGACAAAACAGAACAAAAAACTAATTAAATAAACAGTGCTTGCGGTATTTCAGGAAGATGTACTAACATGTACATAACCCACTGTGTTTACAAGGAGACTTACCAAAATGGCATTTCAAAATACACTATATTGCCAGAAGTATTGTGTACATGTCATCGAGACGCTGTTGTTTTCATCCCGGAGTCAAGTCACCTTTGTTTGGCTTTCCCAGGGACGCTGTACTTAGAGATCATTGAGCGCGTTCATCTCCCCGTTATGGTGAGAGGCGTGACCTTTCCGGGTAACGTGCACTAAGCGGCTGTCCAATCACAACACGGGAACCGCTGGCCCAATCAGAACTCGTTACGTATTTTTTGCCAAAACAAATTTTTGTCCCGCCAAAGCCTTATTTGATGAGTTATTGTGATTTATGAGTGATGTAGAACAGATGACTGCTGCACTTAACTGAGTGACAGAGAGAATGATCAGAGCTCCTCCTCCGCTCGCACGCTCTCTGTCTTCAAAATAAGCATTCTTAGCTTTTTAATATTTCACATATTACGTTAATCAAAATCAAAAGGTCGGAAGACCGAATCCATGTTGCACGTGGCGCTATCAGACGATGTTTTCCTTTAATTACTGCTGGGTGTGAAATAGGGGTGGTGAAAAAAATCGATTATCGATTAATCGCGAGTATGTTATGGACGAGTATGAATCGATAATAAAATTTTCAAAAATCGATTTTTTTATTTATCTAAACCTGACACTACCACCGTGTGTGTGTGTGTGTGTGTGTGTGTGTGTGTGTGTGTGTGTGTGTGTGTGTGTGTGTGTGTGTGTGTGTGTGTGTGTGTGCGCGTTCATTAGATGAATGTAAATCTGTCGTTAATGCTGAGATGATTCTGAGGGAACACTCTAGAAATCCTCCCGCCTCGCCTCCTCTGGAGCTCAGGCACATTCGCGCACAAACACCGAATAAACGCCTTCAATCCGCAGATTTATGAGCGCGTCAGATGAGCGAGCGCGACACACATCGACGCGCACATTCGCGGGAATAAAGGCGATCCTGAGGACGCGATGAGCGGATCACACACACACACACACACACACACACACACAGCCGGACTGATGCTGGAAACACACAACGCCACACTAAAGCAGCACAGATGTCTGATAACGGGATGTGTTTACCGGACAGGCCCGTCTGATCTCCCCGGGCTCGAGTCCCGCGCTCCGCCGCTCCGCTGCACCGACCCGCGGCTCCCGCTCACGGAGACATCACGCACACTCTTGACATAATGACATTTTGTCACTGTGTTCTACAGTACAGTATATAAGCTGAAGCTACAGTAAGTTGTTCAAAAATGTTCATTTTGTCTTCTTAATGATTAAATTGGACAATTTTTTTCTAGAAAGACAAGGTGTTTAGGTGGAGAAAAAACTTCTTTACCTTGACATGTTTCGACTGCAACCTGCAGTCTTCCTCCACCTGAACACGTTGTCTTTCTAGAAGAAAATTGTCCAATTTCTACAGTATGTTGGTTCTGATCTACTTCCTAATGCTGCGTTCACACCAAACGCGAATAGAGCGTCTGGCGCGAGTGATTTCAATGTTAAGTCAATGGAAAGGCGCGTTGACGCGCGTCTGGAGGTCCCGCGGCGCGGGAGGCGCGTTACGCGCGGCGCGAAGGAAGCGAATCCGCCTCATTCGCGCGTCCAGTTCGCGCGAATGGCGCGAATTGGACGCGAATTGAGCGTCTTGCGCGATACGCGCGTTACACGCGAATGGTGCTTTTGTGCATTCACGCGTTTGAAGCGAATTCGCGTCTGACGCCCGAGTTGAAAAATTTGAACTTTGGCGTCAATTCGCGCCGCGTTAACCAATCAGGAGCCTGCTCGCTGCTGTCACGTGGTAAAGTGACGTGTATGAGAAACCCTGCATAAATTAAAAACAGTACTATTGTGTCACAAAATGTAGTTTTAAGACGTTTTCAGGTGGGAATGTAGTTGTTTAAAGCTCAAATCTGTGGTTTATTTATAAAGAGAGCGCCTATTTAAAAAAAATTATCTTGTGTTTTTGGAGTTGTGATATCCAGGCGATCACCGGGCAATCACTGCTCATAACCCCAGCGAAGGCAGCCTTTCCTCGGCCAGTCCTTCTGGCGTCTGCCGCTGGCTCTGATGTCCTGTAGTGGTTCATCTTGTGTGGATCTAACGGGCGATCTTTGCTCTCATGAATATATAATTTGTTGTCTGCCAAATCGTTTTGACTGAGGGCAAAGAGAAGTTTCATAACTTTATATTTTAAGGATATTTAAACATACATGCAGTGAAGATAATGTAGGAGTTGCCTGGACCACATTTGTGTGGCTATTAATGCTTAATATATATGTTTAATGAAAATGAAAAGAGGCAGAGTGGTGTTTTATGACATATTTCTCCTGGAGTGCCTTGAACGCGCGTCAATTTCGCTTCCAGCGCTCGATTTCTACGCGCGTCCAATTCTCTGCTGACGCGCGAATGCATTCAAAATGTACACGCGTGAAACTAGACGCGGTAGACGCGATTTTGACGCTCAATTCGCGTTTGGTGTGAACGCAGCATAAAGGAAATAAGCCTTTCATTTATTTGTTATTGTTTAGTTCAACTTGATGAGTCACAACACAATGTGATGTCTTCATTTCTGTGTAACTACACGACAAGTGCTTTGAGTTGTTGTTACTCAATAAAAGAGTTAAGTAATTCAGTAGCTGACTTTTTTTTATACTGCAATCACTTTGTAGTTTATTTTCGTTTACTGTTGTGAAATGGAAAATCAATAATCGCTAATCGAGAACCGTTAATAATCGAAAATCGACTGTAATCGAATCGGGACTTCAATAATCGTAATCGAATCGAATCGGGAAATCAGACAGATTAACCACCCCTAGTGTGAAATGCGCTCAAAAAACATTGACTGATTCTCTGACCAGCTGACATAAACCATACTTTCAATAAACGGGAAACAAATCCTGTCCGGTTATGAAGTGTTTTCTGTGTGTTGACAAATCTTTCGCGATGTTCAAAAGACGGGATTCACACACAACGCGTCTGCTAATGTCTGATTCGCCACCTAATGACTCCTTTGAACTGAATCATTTTAACGACTGGTTAGATCTGATCTGTCCAACACTGAACTCACGAATCAGTTTAATCATTTACTCAGAACAACACCTGAAATGAGAACACAAGTGAGCTTACCCCATTTAGCAAGAGTGGATAGTAAGAATTAGCTTTAATCATCCACAGTCTTTCAGCTTATTTATTTGGACAAGGTGTAGTAAAAAAAAAAAAGCCTAAAATCATTTAGTTTAGACTGGAGTGAGGTGAACCCAGAACAAAGTTGTTGTTAGCTAGCTGATAATTTTATGAAATTGTATATGGCAGAAAATTAGGCTATTTGTTAATTTTTTAATACTACTTTTAAATATTGATATGATTATATACCAAAACAATTATCAGTATAGTGTAAAAATGAGGAACAAAAACAAACATCAAGGTATCAAAATAAGATAAGCAAAAATTACAAACTTTCTTTGAATTTATTAAAAATGTATTGTCAGTATTGCGCTTGCAGATCACGTGGGTAGGGGACTTTTTTACTGTGCGTGAGTGTGTGTGTGTGTGTGTATGGATGACCATGTCTGTCAGCCACCACCGAAGACCATTTTTGACCCAGGAAAAACCCTGAAATTGTGTGAAAAATGCTGTGTTTTTACACATGAAACATGAACACATGTTATATTGCACACTGTAAACACAATCAAAGCTTCAAAAAAACACGAAAAACGGGACCTTTAAAAACAAGCACAACCCGAGGTTTAGCAACAGTAGACTGCATTTTACATCACTCTTTTATTCAGCTGATTTGATGTTAAGTTTGGGCTTTTAGGGAGGAACGAAAGCGCACCGGTGCTGTTTAACATCTTATTAAAATGAACCTCCTGCATTGATACATTCACTTCATCTCAGACACATGCTGACATTTCAGTGCACACTAACACCAGACAACACCAGAAGCAGTCAGGCCAAAAATGAAAAGTGTGCCATCATGAAGACTGCAGCATCAAACACTCAATCAGTGCTGCCATGAAATGGACTTTCAGTTTCTTCTCTCAGATCACGGCGCAGTGCAGACGAGAGCCAGACGGGGTCAGAGGTCAGGCTTGCTTTGACATCTCTTCACACTCCAGTGAGACGGAAGAGAGAAGCTGTCAGGAGCTCATGCTCTCCTCCCAGTGGACCAGCACAAGTACTGCAATATCAGCTCACTCCTCTCTGCCCTGGACCTCATCTAGAGCTTAGATCGGGCTCGAAAAAATCAAGCCCCAACCTATCCGAGCCCGACACATTAACTGTAATTATGAGCCCGAGCCCGATTTAAACCCAACCATTTTTTAATACATGGGCGTTCTGAGAACAAGCCTGTAATGAGTGAAGCGGGTGTGACGCTCAGCTCAATAATCCACTCTATGCATGACAAGCATCTGTACTAAAGGCCTACTTGTTGTAGCCATTAAACAATGTATTTTGTTTAATATTTATGTTTAAATATTATAATGTTATTTTAAAATTTCATCTGATTATGAAAAGTGCAAAGATGCGAGTGGGTCAGAAATGATTTTGGTGGTTATTATATTTTGTTTAATATTAAGTTTTGTTTTGTAGAAAGCCCTTCTTTAAAATGAATTTCGTTTTGTATGAATTGTATCTTAATTTTAATCAAGGTTTCGTCAGCCAATTGCTTGGATTTAATAAATAACAAGCAAATAGAGTAATATCAGATTATAAGAGTAATATCAGATTATAAGAGTAATATCAGATTATCAGAGTAATATCAGATTATAAGAGTAATATCAGATTATCAGAGTAATATCAGATTATAAGAGTAATATCAGATTATCAGAGTAATATCAGATTATAAAGAGTAATATCAGATTATAAGAGTAATATCAGATTATAAGAGAATATCAGATTATAAGAGAATATCAGATTATAAGAGTAATATCAGATTATAAGAGAATATCAGATTATAAGAGAATATCAGATTATAAGAGAATATCAGATTATAAGAGAATATCAGATTATAAAGAGTAATATCAGATTATAAAGAGTAATATCAGATTATAAGAGAATATCAGATTATAAGAGTAATAGCAGATTATAAGAGAATATCAGATTATAAGAGAATATCAGATTATAAAGAGTAATATCAGATTATAAGAGTAATATCAGACTATAAAGAGTAATATCAAATTATCAGAGTAATATCAGATTATAAGAGAATATCAGATTATAAGAGAATATCAGATTATAAAGAGTAATATCAGATTATAAGAGTAATATCAGATTATAAGAGTAATATCAGATTATCAGAGTAATATCAGATTATAAGAGAATATCAGATTATAAGAGAATATCAGATTATAAGAAAATATATGATTATAAAGAGTAAAATCAGATTATAAAGAGTAATATCAGATAATAAGAGAATATCAGATTATCAGAGTAATATCAGATTATAAGAGAATATCAGATTATAAGAGTAATATCAGATTATCAGAGTAATATCAGATTATAAAGAGTAATATCAGATTATAAGAGAATATCAGATTATAAGAGTAATATCAGATTATAAGAGAATATCAGATTATAAGAGAATATCAGATTATAAAGAGTAATATCAGATTATAAGAGTAAAATCAGATTATCAGAGTAATATCAGATTATAAGAGAATATCAGATTATAAGAGAATATCAGATTATAAGAGAATATCAGATTATAAAGAGTAATATCAGATTATAAAGAGTAATATCAGATTATAAGAGAATATCAGATTATAAGAGTAATATCAGATTATAAGAGAATATCAGATTATAAGAGAATATCAGATTATAAGAGTAATATCAGATTATCAGAGTAATATCAGATTATAAGAGAATATCAGATTATAAGAGAATATCAGATTATAAGAGAATATCAGATTATAAGAGTAATATCAGATTATAAGAGTAATATCAGATTATAAGAGAATATCAGATTATAAGAGAATATCAGATTATAAAGAGTAATATCAGATTATCAGAGTAATATCAGATTATAAGAGAATATCAGATTATAAGAGAATATCAGATTATAAGTGAATATCAGATTATAAAGAGTAATATCAGATTATAAAGAGTAATATCAGATAATAAGAGAATATCAGATTATCAGAGTAATATCAGATTATAAGAGTAATATCAGATTATAAGAGAATATCAGATTATAAGAGTAATATCAGATTATCAGAGTAATATCAGAGTAATATCAGATTATAAGAGAATATCAGATAAGAGTAACATCAGATTATCAGAGTAATATCAGATTATAAGAGTAATATCAGATTATCAGAGTAATATCAGATTATCAGAGTAATATCAGATTATAAGAGTAATATCAGATTATAAGAATAATATCAGATTATAAAGAGTAATATCAGATTATCAGAGTAATATCAGATTATAAGAGTAATATCAGATTATCAGAGTAATATCAGATTATCAGAGTAATATCAGATTATAAGAGTAATATCAGATTATCAGAGTAATAGCAGATTATCAGAGTAATAGCAGATTATAAGAGTAATATCAGATTATAAGAGTAATATCAGATTATCAGAGTAATATCAGATTATCAGAGTAATATCAGATTATCAGAGTAATATCAGATTATAAGAGTAATATCAGATTATAAGAGTAATAGCAGATTATAAGAGTAATAGCAGATTATAAGAGTAATATCAGATTATAAGAGTAATATCAGAGTAATATCAGATTATAAGAGAATATCAGATTATAAGAGTAATATCAGATTATCAGAGTAATATCAGATTATAAGAGTAATATCAGATTATAAGAATAATATCAGATTATAAAGAGTAATATCAGATTATCAGAGTAATATCAGATTATAAGAGTAATATCAGATTATCAGAGTAATATCAGATTATAAGAGTAATATCAGATTATAAAGAGTAATATCAGATTATAAGAGTAATATCAGATTATAAGAGTAATATCAGATTATCAGAGTAATATCAGATTATCAGAGTAATATCAGATTATAAGAGTAATATCAGATTATAAGAATAATATCAGATTATCAGAGTAATATCAGATTATCAGAGTAATATCAGATTATAAGAGTAATATCAGATTATCAGAGTAATAGCAGATTATAAGAGTAATAGCAGATTATAAGAGTAATATCAGATTATAAGAGTAATATCAGATTATAAAAGTAATATATATCAGATTATAAGAGTAATATCAGATCATAAAGAGTAATATCAGATTATAAGAGTAATAGCAGATTATAAGAGTAATATCAGATTATAAGAGTAATATCAGATTATAAGAGTAATAGCAGATTATAAGAGTAATATCAGATTATAAGAGTAATATCAGATTATAAGAGTAATATCAGATTATAAGAGTAATAGCAGATTATAAGAATAATATCAGATTATAAAGAGTAATATCAGATTATAAGAATAATATCAGATTATAAAGAGTAATATCAGATTATAAGAATAATATCAGATTATAAGAGTAATATCAGATTATAAGAGTAATATCAGATTATAAGAATAATTTCAGATTATAAAGAGTAATATCAGATTATAAGAATAATATCAGATTATAAAGAGTAATATCAGATTATAAGAATAATATCAGATTATAAGAGTAATATCAGATTATAAGAGTAATATCAGATTATAAAGAGTAATATCAGATTATAAGAGTAATAGCAGATTATAAGAGTAATATCAGATTATAAGAGTAATAGCAGATTATAAGAGTAATATCAGATTATAAGAGTAATAGCAGATTATAAGAATAATATCAGATTATAAGAGTAATATCAGATTATAAGAGTAATAGCAGATTATAATAATAATATCAGATTATAAGAGTAATATCAGATTATAAGAGTAATATCAGATTATAAGAGTAATAAGAGTAATAGCAGATTATAAGAGAAATATATATCAGATTATAAGAGTAATATCAGATTATAAGAGTAATATCAGATTATAAGAGTAATAGCAGATTATAAGAGTAATAGCAGATTATAAGAGTAATATATATCAGATTATAAGAGTAATATCAGATTATCAGATTATAAGAGTAATAGCAGATTATAAGAGTAATATCAGATTATAAGAGTAATAGCAGATTATAAGAGTAATATCAGATTATAAGAGTAATAGCAGATTATAAGAGTAATATCAGATTATCAGAGTAATAGCAGATTATAAGAGTAATAGCAGATTATAAGAGTAATATCAGATTATAAGAGTAATATCAGATTATAAGAGTAATATATATCAGATTATAAGAATAATATCAGATTATAAGAGTAATATCAGATTATAAAGAGTAATATCAGATTATCAGAGTAGTATCAGATTATAAGAGAATATCAGATTATAAGAGTAATATCAGATTATAAGAGAATATCAGATTATAAGAGTAATAGCAGATTATAAGAGTAATAGCAGATTATAAGATTATAAGAGTAATATATAGCAGATTATAAGAGTAATAGCAGATTATAAGAGTAATATCAGATTATAAGAGTAATAGCAGATTATAAGAGTAATAGCAGATTATAAGATTATAAGAGTAATATATAGCAGATTATAAGAGTAATAGCAGATTATAAGAGTAATATCAGATTATAAGAGTAATAGCAGATTATAAGAGTAATAGCAGATTATAAGAGTAATAGCAGATTATAAAATTATAAGAGTAATATATTGCAGATTATAAGAGTAATAGCAGATTAATAGCAGATTATAAGAGTAATAGCAGATTATAACGGTGAGATGAAGTCACGCGGGAGCGATCACATGCAATAATAAACACGCTCAGAAGGCTACTTGCCTCACAGACATGAGAAATATGTGTATAGAAAGCTTGAAATGTCTACTTTTCTTTAACTTCTAGTTAAGAAACGAAATAGGCTAGTTAAGCAATGCGCAGTGTTAAAGGAACACTCCACCGTTTTTAGAAATAGGGCTTATTCAACTTCTTTCCTACATTTAGATATGTGGGCAAATGCATTTGTGTCTCAGTGCATGCATTGCTTTAGTTTGGGAGAGTCGCCGCTAGCTTAGTTTAGCATAATGAATGGAATCCTATGTTTCCAGGTAGCTTGTCCCGACTAAAATAGATCCCAAAAAAACACCTAATTACTTCTTGTGGCCTGTGTATTTACAATAAGTACAAATAGCGATGCAGATTAAGACTAGGTGATTTCCTAGGCAGATATTGACTTGGGACTATATTATGGGGAAGCACAGACGAAGCACTGCTACTTGGGCGCAGAGATAGACGCAACACATGAATCCCACAAAAAAAAAAAAACGATCAAGGGCCCGGCCCGACATAGTCCGAGGATAGTACCGGGAACACTGGTGTTCCCTAGGCCAGTCTTCACTAGTACTGGTGTTCATAGTGATGCAAACTATGAAGTTCAGTGTGTGCATTTTAGCTCCAGACATCAATGATTCCTCAAGTCATGTGTGTTGTTGAGGAGAGGTGTGCTGCTATGAAATCCATTCGATTTTTTTTCTCCCAAATTATGTTTTTTTTTTTTCATTTTAATGGTAAGAATTTTAATGTATTAATCACTTTTCGTATTGCCAATGTGTGAACAGATTGTAACCAAACTTAAAAAAACGAGACTTCTCAGGTTGTCTAAGAACTACACACTGATTTTTATGTGAAGGGCCGGATTTGCTGGGAAAATCAAATGGATGTGACATTTCAACACGCGCTCCCCAGAGCCTCTCTTTCGTTCAGATGAAGTGAATCCAAATACAATGTTCAGGATAATGCCGAAAGAGACGTTCTGTACTCTAATGCCAATCTGTCATGCAAAGAAGAGGGATTAACAGGCAGATCTAGTCAATAGTCTCGAATAAACACTCACCTAAAGGATTATTAGGAACACCTGTTCAATTTCTCATTAATGCAATTATCTAATCAACCAATCACATGGCAGTTGCTTCAATGCATTTCGGGGTGTGGTCCTGGTCAAGACAATCTCCTGAACTCCACACTGAATGTCGGAATGGGAAAGAAAGGGGATTTAAGCAATTTTGAGCGTGGCATGGTTGTTGGCGCCAGACGGGCCGGTCTGAGTATTTCACAATCTGCTCAGTTACTGGGATTTTCACACACAACCATTTCTAGGGTTTACAAAGAATGGTGTGAAAAGGGAAAAACATCCAGTATGCGGCAGTCCTGTGGGAGAAAATGCCTTGTTGATGCTAGAGGTCAGAGGAGAATGGGCCGACTGATTCAAGCTGATAGAAGAGCAACTTTGACTGAAATAACCACTCGTTACAACCGAGGTCTGCAGCAAAGCATTTGTGAAGCCACAACACACACAACCTTGAGGCGGATGGGCTACAACAGCAGAAGACCCCACCGGGTACCACTCATCTCCACTACAAATAGGAAAAAGAGGCGACAATTTGCACCAGTTCACCAAAATTGGACAGTTGAAGACTGGAAAAATGTTGCCTGGTCTGATGAGTCTGGATTTCTGTTGAGACATTCAGATGGTAGAGTCAGAATTTGGCGTAAACAGAATGAGAACATGGATCCATCATGCCTTGTTCCCACTGTGCAGGCTGGTGGTGGTGGTGTAATGGTGTGGGGGATGTTTTCTTGGCACACTTTAGGCCCCTTAGTGCCAATTGGGCATGGTTTAAATGCCACGGCCTACCTGAGCATTGTTTCTGACCAACCAACGTTAAACGAAGCATTCTGGTGCACTCTGACAAGAAAGTAAAGGGAAAAGACAATATTTGCTTTTACACTATAGCGCTGGGCATTGAAACTAATTTCACAATTTGATTTGATATTGATTAACATTAATTTTTGGTGGTGTAAATATATTTATTCTGAAGCAAAATTCTCAGCTTTTACATACTTAAATCTGCATATTTGTGATATTTACCCCAGGGTGTTACTTACTTTATAAAGGCCATTTTTTTACCTTATTAAATGTATGCATCATCTTTCATGTCAAATTCTTACATTTGATCAATATATTCAGTTATAACAAGACACTATAGGGCTGTTACCAATCAAATAATTTACACTGCAAAATTACAACTACAACAAATAATGTTATGAGATTGATGTTGTAAACGTTTGAATATACAAATAAGAAAAAATGCAATGATATTTTAAACATGAAACTAAACCACCAAATGGTGGCAGCAAGTGACCGTCTAAATGAGTGAGTCATTGAGTCGTTCATTCAAACGATTCATTCAAACACTGAATCGTTCAGTGACAATTTTCAGTGAGTGTTGCTTTCCTTTTGGAACCATTTTCGTCAGTGAAATAGAACAAAAAAAGTCAATATTGTTTGTGTCTAAAATGTAAGTAACTTAATATTAACTAGGCTACTAGGCTACTTGTTTATTGAACCACAAAATTCAATGTAACATTTGCAATTGTGATGATTTTCAGCAAAACCGCTCCCTCAGTCGACTTGTGTTATGAACAATATAATAAGGTATAGCCTATAACGTTAAATAAAACCTAAACTTTTTAAAACGTTTTACCCCAGTATGTTTCTTCTGTTCATTTGTTTTGATTTCTCCACGAATGTCTCTCTCAGGCAGACTTTGTAACCAGAAATATACATCCTTTATCAATCGCTGTTTACATTGAAATGTAATAAAATCAGAATCATTCTTGCGTTTCTGGTTATTTTATTAACTTTTAAGATACTTGTCCGGTCACTTGTCCTGGACAAAGATCAATGTCTTGTCCTTACAGTCTTTCAACTAGGGATCGACCGATATGGATTTTTTAGTGCCGATGCCGATACCGATTTTTTTTCATCAGCCTTAACCGATGAGCGATACGAGCTGCCGATTCTCTTGAGCCGATATTTGGAGCCGATACTGCTTTTGCTCCCTCAATTTACAACATAAAAATGACACAATGATCACGATGATAACAATTTAAAATTTACAATTTAAAAAAGGAACATTTATTGAACTAAAAAAAACAATATTTAACAAATAGTAAAAACAGGTGAGGTAGAACAAGAAAAAAAAAGAGTTCAGTGTTGAAAATAAATTCTGAAAATAAATATTTAAGCATAAATAAAATAATGACACTATTGCACACAGTATCAACAAGCGAGCAGCATAATAAAGTGCACACTGACTGCACTATACTTCATTTAAAACTATTTACAACCTAGTCATTTAATGGCTACACTCTAAAAAATGCTGGGTAAAAAATAACCCAAGTTGGGTTGAATATGGACTAACCCAGCAATTGGGTTGTTTTGACCCAGCGGTTGGGTTAAATGTTTGCTTAAAACAACCCAGTTGCTGGGTTAGTCCATTTTCACCCCAACTTGGGTTATTTTTAACCCAGCATTGTGTGTAGGTGCACTTCACTTAATCTCTTGTAGAGCAACACCAGCGGTAATTCAGGAAAAATCTCCCAATGCTCCACGTGAAACTTCAGTCTTTCCACCTTTTACCATCGTCAATTCTCAACTGATTTTGATTAATATGCGCGAGGGAGAGCAAGAGAGTTTGAAGACGGTGAGAGCTGCCCTGTGGACGCCTGTCTGTAAATAATGCAGGGAAGAAAATATCGGCGAACGCAGCAGCCTTATATCGGCCGATACACGTAAAAATCGCAAATATTGGCCGATATATCGCCGGCCGATACGCGTAAAAATCACAAATATCGGCCGGCCGATACACGTAAAAATCACAAATATCGGCCCGATATATCGGCCGGCCGATACACGTAAAAATCACAAATATTGGCCCGATATATCGGCCGGCCGATACACCTAAAAATCACAAATATTGGCCCGATATATCGGTCTAACACTACTTTCAACTTCACCAACCAACCCAACGAATCTACACGACTCGCATAAATGACATATTTTGATTCAAAACGGCGAAAAGCGACTAGTTTGCAGGTATGTATAGTTCTAATTAGGGGTGTAACGATTCTCTGTAAAAAATAAAACGAACCATACGGTCCTCCACACACTTACCTGGACAGACCAAAAGATCAGGAGGGACTTGAAAGAAAACACCCATGGCCAAAATGTGAAAACCTAGATCTGTTAGATCATGATAGAACAAGAGAGTCATCTGTTTAGTAACTACATGAGCACATGCACGAGCTGAACGTGCGAAGAAGAAGTGAGAGTCTGAGCAGAACTTCCTGAAACTGGGGATGTTGAAAACACGGGCCATTGATGACAAAAACGTGTCTCCATGACAAAACAAAGTGCTGACACTGAGCCCACAAACCAGGGATTGTGCTGTTATAACAACTCGGCACGTGAGCCACAACACACACACACACACACACACACACGTCATAGAAAAGCTACTCACAGTGAGATGAAACACGCGACATGATCCCAGAGCAAACGGATGAAAGCTCACACCTCCAGGTGTCCTTAAGAACGAACGTGCTGCTACAGGAGCCCAATGTCCTCCGGCGAAAGCTGCTCATCCATGGCTGGAGTCACCAACGGCTTCAAGCTACTTCCAAACAATGCCACCAAACCAGTTCAAAGCATCTGAAATATTCCCACATGTACAAGATCGCCCAGATTCTCCTGATGAGGAACGGCGTCTTACTTCAGAGAAATGCTCCAAAACCTCCAAACGTGAAAGAAAGAGTGCGAAATCCTGAAAGGAAATGAGCCAACTTCCCAGTTCTCCACTGTGGTATTAAGTGCGTGTGTGTGTGTGTGTGTGTGTGTGTGTGTGTGAGACAGGAGTGAGGGCTGCTTCCGTTCACGACACACACACACACACACAGCTGGAAAACTCTAGCGACACGAGTTCCGCATTCCTCTTTCCCACTGGCCCCCGTGGAGGTCAGCAAACACACACACACACACACATCCCTTTACGTTTCAGGACAAGACACACCCACAACGAAAACAAACATGCAGCCACGAGGCTTCATAAACTCATTTCAGGGCCTTCTTATGAATTCACACTAGAGTTGATTTGAATATCAATTCTGAATATGTGAATTAAAGTCGCCATGAAATCAATATTGTAGTGTTTATTATACACGGCAAAAAATGCTTTTCTTACTTAGTATTTTTGACTTGTTTTCAGTCCAAATATCTAAAAAAATCTCAAAACAAGAAGCATTTACTAGCCAAATAAAAATTATTGTCTTGTTTTGGGGGGAAAGAACTCAAGTTTTTGCTTAAAATTAGCTAAATAATCTGCCAATGGGGTAAGCAAAAAAATCTTAATTCAAACAGAAAACAAGATTATTTTGCTTACTCCATTGGCAGATTATTCTGCTTATTTTAAGATTATTTTAAGTTATTAATTTTCCCCCAAAACAAGACAAAAACTTCTGATTGTCTAGTAAATGCTTCTTAATGTAAGATTTTTTAGATATTTGGACTGAAAACAAGACAAAAATACTAAGTAAGAAAAGCATTTTTTGCAGTGTAAATGTATGAAATAAATTTTTTACTTCATGTGTCTTCATAATCTTTAATAAAATACGTTAACCTTTGCTTCTCTTCCTGTCATGTGCTATGGCGCGAGGGCGGGGCTTACGCGGGTCCGTCTCGTTTCCTCCATTTTGTTAGCAACGGCCAACTTCCAATCAAATCCCTAAGGACGAAATCAAGCCCCGCCCTACATTTTTTCTAATTTCAGAAGCCGTTTCACTCGGATATACATCACAATAGGGGGAAAAAGAGCAATCGCTTCTTCCGTTTCACGCTGACTTTAAGCAGCCATTGGCTCCTATATCCTCCTGGGACCCAGAAGAAAAAAAGTGTTTTGAATTTAGTATTTTTTCATGTCATTATATTGTTAAGAGCATAAGAAACAAATGAAAAAAAAAATTTAAAAAATAATATTTTATGCATATGTTATGATATGTCCTCTGTAGTTGACACCAGGACTGAATTGTTTAAAACATAAAATGACATGAAATTGCATGTATAGGCAAAAACAATGGGATTTATTTTTAATTCACCAATACATTTTTAGGTTTCAGGATTTTTTTTAAACAAGATTATTCTGAACTATGTTATGAAGGATATAACGGAATGCATTGATAAATCCTTTTACTTTATGAAATACGTGAGTAAAATGGCCATACTTGGATTTTCCCATTCAATACAACGCATATTAATGTGTTCTTGGTGCAACATGTAATGAAAAAAGAAGTGTAATAATGGGAGCAATAATTGGCAACATTTTCATAATAATATCTAATATTTCATAGGAATATTGATATGTAATTTCTTTCCCCATTCACTTGTTATGTCTCCAAAATGCCTGATAAACATGATTTAAGTGGACACGTATGAAATCAATGCCGTGTTTTGTAACAGAAAGTCATATTTTGATTAGAAACCCCATAACATTTTCCTGAGATGTTGATTTATAACAAACAATTTGAAAATTAATCCGATTTAAGTTATAATTAAAAAATATTATCATATTTCCATAAGAGTGCTAAACATTAATGTTAAACGTTGAATCTCATTGTTAGCTTCTTCCATTCTTTCTCACAAAGACAATAGTTGAAGTAAAAATATAAGGATTATGTAATATAGTGCATATATTTAGCAAAATGCCCCTTTCTATAGTTATCTTTCTAGCTGACTAACTAGTTTAAGAGCATTGAATGGCTTTTCTGAGGTAAATTTGACATGATTGTTCTTAAGCGGTTTTAAATGCTGAATGAGCATCTGTCAGGACACAAGAGCGCCAAAAGTTTAAAGTTTATTAATTGTTTACTCAAGTTAAAGTGCCATATTAAAGGTGACAGTTAAGCAAATCTTCCTGAGATTGTGGATGCTGCGCTACAAATAACGTGACGTTCAGGCAGAAACAGAAAACAGCAAAGATGAAAAGATATTGAGGATAAAAATCCATATCAGCTAGAGCCCGACCGATAAAGGATTTTTAAGGCTGATACCGATACAATATTTGGTGATTTAAAAATCCGATATATCGGCCGATATATACAGAAACACGTAAAAAACTTAAACAGATTTCCCTTATTTGTAGTTATTCATGATCCCTCAGCCTCTCTAATATAACATGATAATGCAGTTTAAAAATAAACTTGTTTGTTTTATTGTTACAACAGAACAGAGGAGCATAAAAATATATTAAAGTTCTGATAAATAAAATGTATAAAAATACATACTTAAGATTAAAACTTAAAGTCCTTTGGACGAAAACACAATAACAAAAACAAAACAAAAAATCTATATAGTATTAATATATGCACTTCACGGATGATCTGTTGTGAATGTTCGCTGGATCAGCTGGTGTTGCCAACCTGCACGTTGTAGAGCGCCCTCTGGTGCACAAACTATGAAACGCCAACACTCATAATGTGGTTGAGCGGTGTTTCGTCCGTTTTTATTATTTTTTTAAATATTAATTTATCGGCCATCATAAACAGCCGATACCGATAGTTTGGAAAATTTGGAAATATCGGTCGGGCTCTAATATCAGTATCAATTAAAACCGAGAACTGTTAGCGATTAGTTGGCGTCCACACAGCTGATGTGTTTATCTGTTGTAGTTTATCCACGTGTGCAGGAAACAGACCCTGCCTTCTAGGGATGCCACAATTCTCAATATAATATTGAACCGTTCGGTACGGGATTCACGGTTCAATACGCGCTTGTGAATTGCGGTTTTCTCGGTTTTGCATTTAATTAATTATTTTTCTACAAATTCTATAATTTACCTCCATCCCAATACTGAACAACGCGACATACATTCACATCACACGTTAGTGGTAGAGTTATCCTCACGGAACACTAGAGTTATTCACAATCAAGAAAGTTCATTATTTGCATGCTTTTTAAAGCCTTGCCGGTTAAACATTTCATTTGAGTGCTTATGCACGGTTTTAACATGTGCTTTTCCGAGCGCGCGCACTAAACGCCTGTCAAACACGCGATTACTGGACTAAGTAGTCGTCTTACTGCGCTAATACTGTCAAATACACACAAGGTTAACATAAACACAGTCGGTTATGTCTAAAGTGAAAGTAAAATTGTGTGTGTCTGTATATTAGATGCGTGCAGGTCTTTAATTGACAGCGGCGCAGCCTATAGTGAACACGCCGTCCTTAAAGGGACAGTTCACCTCTAAAATGATGTCATTATTTACTCACTCTAATGTTGTTTCAAATCTGTATTCATCGATGACAGAATTTTCATTTTTGAGTGAACTTTCCCTTTAATGTTAATACAACAACAAAAGACAAAGAGAAAATGACTCACTGCTCTTGACTGAAGAACTTTAATACAGCAGCTTTAATAAAAATCAGTGTATATTTTATAGTGAAGTCTGTGAAGTGTTTTGTTTTTACATTTATTCATTCAATTTAATACTTAAATGCTGCTGTACAGCTCTGAGCTGCCAGTGTAAAGCTATATATATATATATATTTTATATTATACAATACACTAGGAATGTGTATAAGGGTTTTTTTTAAGTAAAGTTTAAAGTTTAAGTAAGGTTTTTCAATTCTTTTAAGTAAAATAAAGAAAGAGTATTGCAATTAAAAAAAAATCTTTTTTCTCCTTAACCTCTTGCTGTTCCTGTCGCTTAAAAATAGAATAGCAAAAAACTGATGTGACAAGCCATCAGAACCGAACCGAAAACCGAGGTGTGTATTGAACCATGGACTAACTGTATTGTTGCATCCCTACTGCCTTCCTACTTTTAAAGTACCTGGATGTTCACTGACATGTCTCAGTCTCTTTATCTCTATCTTTTACTGACAGATACAGCAGTGGCAAGCATTGTGTGTTATGTTTAATCACTTGAGTCCTGTGTGTTTGTTACAGTGTGTTAGTAATACACATCAAACCAGCATTTAATGCTCTTGACACCAAGTGTATCAGTGTTTGAGTGTTGCTAATAAAACCACTACATACCCGGTTGTTTCAATTCCGTCTGCTGTGATTGAATCAAACACACACCGCTTTAATCCCAGCTCGAGTTTCAAAACACATGACATGCTGTAAAAGAGGGCGTGGAAGTTAGCCAATCACAGCAGTTTCTGCAAGAGGTAACGCCCCTCAAATCGAGTCACAGAGAGTGAAAATGAGAACAGAAAATGCTTTTTTTGGAGCTTGAGAAAATTCTGAAACTACATTTCATGACCCCTTTATGACATAAATGCTCCAAGTGACATTATGTTGGGCATTTACAGGTTGTTTTTAAGCATTGCGGCTCGCGTTCAGAAGGGCAGGAAGAGAAAGAGTCGCTATTCCAGCCAAACTTACAATCCCCGGAATTGGTCGTTTGTTTTTGTGTTTCTGTCAGTATTATTTTGCTCCTGATCTTCTAATAGTGCTAACAACTTGTACAAAATACACGTTCTTGGAAAATAATAATAATTCTTGTCTAATTAAGTTTGATCTAATATAAATTACATCAACTTTGTTGTTGATGGCACACTTTGTAGAATATATATAGGCCTAATTTCATATAATAACCCATAAACTGTTGCAGAATGTATAAATTACTTTTGATATCATTTTTATTACAATTTAGGCTATACATCTTCCGTGTCATAATGTAAAATACTAAAAATATTCTACTTAATTTTATTTTGACAATTTAGTAGAATAATTGAATAACTGATCAAAGAAAAATCTGAATCCCAGTAAAAGATAATCATCTGAAAGGTATTTGACTTATGTACAAGCATATCAATATTTACTTGCCCATATTTTAATTGAAGATATGTCATAATAAAAAAAACATAATAGATTTTGTCATAATAGAAATCACTCAATTAACCTATAGTTTTAATGAAAGTGAAGAAGCCTGAAATGTACATCTAACTCATGAAAATATTAAATAATAGCCCCGTTAATTACAATAAGTATTCAATTTAAAAACAATAACAGCATGCCACTTGGGGCCTTCTGTGCCAAATATGGCTGGGTCATCTTACCCCAAGAGTCTAATTTAATCTTTTTTCTTTAAAATAAAAGCTATAACATTTACTCCACAAAGCCAAAAACATTGTGTCCACAAGTCCTTCATTAACAAATAGACACAAAAACTTTGATATTCGACATAATACAATATCATATATCACTATTTCGATAGACACAGAGTTAGATCAAAACTGTTTTGACTGACTAGTAAGAGTAAGAAGGATAATTTGTATGGACAAGCACCCAATCCTCGCCCCCAATGCCCCCCCACCCCAGTGCCCCTTTTTTGGTTTGGGCCACTGCCCTCAAAATGTCTGTGCATGGCCCTGCTCTGGATCCGCCCCTTTAGACCAGCGCTGAACTGGAAGATACAGCAGATTAGCCTAGCCTAGCGCTGTAGTGGCGGTGAACAGTTAGCCTGCGGGATATAGTCCTAGCTAACATGATTTTTCTGAACAATTAAGAGGAATGAGGAAAGAGAAACGAGAGGCATGTTGAGGAAGTGAAACTCCTCCTAAACACACACACACACATACCAGTTCCATGACATCATAACATGCATGACTTGTGTGTATAAAGTCAGAATGTGTGTATAAAGTCAGAATTGTGTGTATAAAGTCAGAATTGTGTGTATAAAGTCAGAATTGTGTGATATAAAGTCAGAATTATGTGTAAAGTCAGAATTGTGTGATAGTCAGATTTGAATTGTGTGATAGTCAGATTTGAATTGTGTGATAGTCAGATTTGAATTGTGTGATATAAAGTCAGAATTGTGTGATAGTCAGATTTGAACTGTGTGTATAAAGTCAGAATTGTGTGATATAAAGTCAGAATTATGTGTATAAAGTCAGAAATTGTGTGTATAAAGTCAGAATTATGTGTATAAAGTCAGAATTGTGTGATATAAAGTCAGAATTGTGTGTATAAAGTCAGAAATTGTGTGTATAAAGTCAGAATTGTGTGATAGTCAGATTTGAATTGTGTGATAGTCAGATTTGAATTGTGTGATATAAAGTCAGAATTGTGTGATAGTCAGATTTGAACTGTGTGTATAAAGTCAGATTTGTGTGTATAAAGTCAGAATTGAGAGATATAAAGTCAGAATTGCGTGTATAAAGTCAGAATTGTGTGTATAAAGTCAGAATTGCGTGTATAAAGTCAGAATTGTGTGATATACAGTCAGAATTGTGTGTATAAAGTCAGAATTGCGTGTATAAAGTCAGAATTGTGTGATAGTCAGATTTGAATTGTGTGATATAAAGTCAGAATTGTGTGATAGTCAGATTTGAATTGTGTGATAGTCAGATTTGAATTGTGTGATATAAAGTCAGAATTGTGTGTATAAAGTCAGAATTGTGTGATAGTCAGATTTGAATTGTGTGATAGTCAGATTTGAATTGTGTGTATAAAGTCAGAATTGTGTGATAGTCAGATTTGAATTGTGTGATAGTCAGATTTGAATTGTGTGATATAAAGTCAGAATTGTGTGTATAAAGTCAGAATTGTGTGATAGTCAGATTTGAATTGTGTGATAGTCAGATTTGAATTGTGTGATATAAAGTCAGAATTGTGTGTATAAAGTCAGAATTGTGTGATATAAAGTCAGAATTGTGTGATATAAAGTCAGAATTATGTGTAAAGTCAGAATTGTGTGATAGTCAGATTTGAATTGTGTGATAGTCAGATTTGAATTGTGTGATAGTCAGATTTGAATTGTGTGATATAAAGTCAGAATTGTGTGATAGTCAGATTTGAACTGTGTGTATAAAGTCAGAATTGTGTGATATAAAGTCAGAATTATGTGTATAAAGTCAGAATTGAGAGATATAAAGTCAGAATTGCGTGTATAAAGTCAGAATTGTGTGTATAAAGTCAGAATTGCGTGTATAAAGTCAGAATTGTGTGATATACAGTCAGAATTGTGTGTATAAAGTCAGAATTGCGTGTATAAAGTCAGAATTGTGTGATAGTCAGATTTGAATTGTGTGATATAAAGTCAGAATTGTGTGATAGTCAGATTTGAACTGTGTGTATAAAGTCAGAATTGTGTGATATAAAGTCAGAATTATGTGTATAAAGTCAGAATTGTGTGTATAAAGTCAGAATTGTGTGATAGTCAGATTTGAATTGTGTGATAGTCAGATTTGAACTGTGTGATATAAAGTCAGAATTGAGAGATATAAAGTCAGAATTGCGTGTATAAAGTCAGAATTGTGTGTATAAAGTCAGAATTGCGTGTATAAAGTCAGAATTGTGTGATAGTCAGATTTGAACTGTGTGATATAAAGTCAGAATTGAGAGATATAAAGTCAGAATTGCGTGTATAAAGTCAGAATTGTGTGTATAAAGTCAGAATTGCGTGTATAAAGTCAGAATTGTGTGATATACAGTCAGAATTGTGTGATAGTCAGATTTGAACTGTGTGATATAAAGTCAGAATTGAGAGATATAAAGTCAGAATTGTGTGATATACAGTCAGAATTGTGTGTATAAAGTCAGAATTGTGTGTATAAAGTCAGAATTGTGTGTATAAAGTCAGAATTGCGTGTATAAAGTCAGAATTGTGTGATAGTCAGATTTGAACTGTGTGATATAAAGTCAGAATTGAGAGATATAAAGTCAGAATTGCGTGTATAAAGTCAGAATTGTGTGATATACAGTCAGAATTGTGTGTATAAAGTCAGAATTGCGTGTATAAAGTCAGAATTGTGTGATATAAAGTCAGAATTGCGTGTATAAAGTCAGAATTGTGTGTATAAAGTCAGAATTGCGTGTATAAAGTCAGAATTGTGTGATATAAAGTCAGAATTGTGTGTATAAAGTCAGAATTGCGTGTATAAAGTCAGAATTGTGTGTATAAAGTCAGAATTGAGAGATATAGTCAGAATTGCGTGTATAAAGTCAGAATTATGTGTATAAAGTCAGAATTGTGTGTATAAAGTCAGAATTGAGAGATATAAAGTCAGAATTGCGTGTATAAAGTCAGAATTGTGTGTATAAAGTCAGAATTGCGTGTATAAAGTTAGAATTGTGTGATATACAGTCAGAATTGTGTGTATAAAGTCAGAATTGCGTGTATAAAGTCAGAATTGTGTGATATAAAGTCAGAATTGCGTGTATAAAGTCAGAATTGTGTGTATAAAGTCAGAATTGCGTGTATAAAGTCAGAATTATGTGTATAAAGTCAGAATTGTGTGTATAAAGTCAGAATTGAGAGATATAAAGTCAGAATTGAGAGATATAGTCAGAATTGCGTGTATAAAGTCAAAATTATGTGTATAAAGTCAGAATTGTGTGTATAAAGTCAGAATTGTGTGATATAAAGTCAGAATTGTGTGTATAAAGTCAGAATTGCGTGTATAAAGTCAGAATTATGTGTATAAAGTCAGAATTGTGTGTATAAAGTCAGAATTGAGAGATATAAAGTCAGAATTGAGAGATATAGTCAGAATTGCGTGTATAAAGTCAAAATTATGTGTATAAAGTCAGAATTGTGTGTATAAAGTCAGAATTGAGAGATATAAAGTCAGAATTGAGAGATATAGTCAGAATTGCGTGTATAAAGTCAGAACTGTGTGTATAAAGTCAGAATTGTGTTTATAAAGTCAGATAAAGTCAGAATTGTGTGATATAAAGTCAGAATTGTGTGATATAAAGTCAGAATTGTGTGTATAAAGTCAGAATTGCGTGTATAAAGTCAGAATTGAGAGATATAAAGTCAGAATTGCGTGTATAAAGTCAGAATTGTGTGTATAAAGTCAGAATTTTGTGTATAAAGTCAGAATTGTGTGATATAAAGTCAGAATTATGTGTATAAAGTCAGAATTGAGAGATATAAAGTCAGAATTGCGTGTATAAAGTCAGAATTGTGTGTATAAAGTCAGAATTGCGTGTATAAAGTCAGAATTGTGTGATATAAAGTCAGAATTGTGTGTATAAAGTCAGAATTGTGTGATATAAAGTCAGAATTGCGTGTATAAAGTCAGAATTGTGTGATATAAAGTCAGAATTGTGTGTATAAAGTCAGAATTATGTGTATAAAGTCAGAATTGTGTGTATAAAGTCAGAATTGAGAGATATAAAGTCAGAATTGTGTGATATAAAGTCAGAATTGTGTTTATAAAGTCAGAATTGTGTGATATAAAGTCAGAATTGTGTGTATAAAGTCAGAATTGTGTTTATAAAGTCAGATAAAGTCAGAATTGTGTGATATAAAGTCAGAATTGTGTGATATAAAGTCAGAATTGTGTGATAGTCAGATTTGAACTGTGTGTATAAAGTCAGAATTGTGTTTATAAAGTCAGATAAAGTCAGAATTGTGTGATATAAAGTCAGAATTGTGTGATATATAAAGTCAGAATTGTGTGTATAAAGTCAGAATTGTGTGATATAAAGTCAGAATTGTGTGATATAAAGTCAGAATTGTGTGTATAAAGTCAGAATTGTGTTTATAAAGTCAGATAAAGTCAGAATTTTGTGTATAAAGTCAGAATTGAGAGATATAAAGTCAGAATTGAGAGATATAGTCAGAATTGCGTGTATAAAGTCAAAATTATGTGTATAAAGTCAGAATTGTGTGTATAAAGTCAGAATTGTGTGATATAAAGTCAGAATTGTGTGTATAAAGTCAGAATTGCGTGTATAAAGTCAGAATTATGTGTATAAAGTCAGAATTGTGTGTATAAAGTCAGAATTGAGAGATATAAAGTCAGAATTGAGAGATATAGTCAGAATTGCGTGTATAAAGTCAAAATTATGTGTATAAAGTCAGAATTGTGTGTATAAAGTCAGAATTGAGAGATATAAAGTCAGAATTGAGAGATATAGTCAGAATTGCGTGTATAAAGTCAGAACTGTGTGTATAAAGTCAGAATTGTGTTTATAAAGTCAGATAAAGTCAGAATTGTGTGATATAAAGTCAGAATTGTGTGATATAAAGTCAGAATTGTGTGTATAAAGTCAGAATTGCGTGTATAAAGTCAGAATTGAGAGATATAAAGTCAGAATTGCGTGTATAAAGTCAGAATTGTGTGTATAAAGTCAGAATTTTGTGTATAAAGTCAGAATTGTGTGATATAAAGTCAGAATTATGTGTATAAAGTCAGAATTGAGAGATATAAAGTCAGAATTGCGTGTATAAAGTCAGAATTGTGTGTATAAAGTCAGAATTGCGTGTATAAAGTCAGAATTGTGTGATATAAAGTCAGAATTGTGTGTATAAAGTCAGAATTGTGTGATATAAAGTCAGAATTGCGTGTATAAAGTCAGAATTGTGTGATATAAAGTCAGAATTGTGTGTATAAAGTCAGAATTATGTGTATAAAGTCAGAATTGTGTGTATAAAGTCAGAATTGAGAGATATAAAGTCAGAATTGTGTGATATAAAGTCAGAATTGTGTTTATAAAGTCAGAATTGTGTGATATAAAGTCAGAATTGTGTGTATAAAGTCAGAATTGTGTTTATAAAGTCAGATAAAGTCAGAATTGT
Organism: Gobio occitaniae; assembly: GCA_033150135.1. Taxonomy (NCBI): domain Eukaryota; kingdom Metazoa; phylum Chordata; class Actinopteri; order Cypriniformes; family Gobionidae; genus Gobio; species Gobio occitaniae. Next base: position 103,393 of record JARQWZ010003565.1, read on the forward strand.
GTGATATAAAGTCAGAATTGTGTGATATAAAGTCAGAATTGTGTGATAGTCAGATTTGAACTGTGTGTATAAAGTCAGAATTGTGTTTATAAAGTCAGATAAAGTCAGAATTGTGTGATATAAAGTCAGAATTGTGTGATATATAAAGTCAGAATTGTGTGTATAAAGTCAGAATTGTGTGATATAAAGTCAGAATTGTGTGATATAAAGTCAGAATTGTGTGTATAAAGTCAGAATTGTGTTTATAAAGTCAGATAAAGTCAGAATTTTGTGTATAAAGTCAGAATTGTGTGATATAAAGTCAGAATTTTGTGTATAAAGTCAGAATTGTGTGTATAAAGTCAAAAAAAGAGAAAAAAAGAGAAAAAAAAGAAAAGGGGGAAAAAAGAAACAAAATAGCCTTTTTGACAATGACTTTTGTTTATAAATAGCCCCTTTCATTTTTTTCTTCTTTTTTTTCTTTTTTTGTTCTGTTGTTGTTTTCTGTTTAGTTATTAACTTTTGTATTTTGACTACATTTGTAATTCCATGTATGTGTATACTCTCTTTCCCCTACGAGAGTTTTGTATTTTGCTGTTTTTTGTCAATAAAAATAAAAAATAAAAAACACATGCATGACTTAATTTGTCCAATAACACACACACACACACACACACACACACGCGTGTGCGTGTGTGCGGTACATACCAGCATCGTGCCAGATACATGTGCTCCTTGACGAGCACTGAGCCGGAGAGCAGGACGAACCAGCAGGTGGAGATGCTGTCAGCACTGCAACACACACACACACACACATCAGCGCTCATATCAACAGATCATCATGCAGATTTAATATTGTTTTAGTACTCCAATTTCAAAATAAGAAATGCTGCTTTGAGCAAAGTACGTTTAAAGGCACAATGTGTAAGATTTCTGGATTCAAATATCCACTAGATCGGTGTTATACATTTTGTCGACTTGTGTATATAATCCCAAATGTTTCCAAGAATGTTTAAATCCAGAGAAATAATCTATTTTAACACTGTTTGGATCATTAATGGACAGAAACTGATCATTATTCTCCAGCTCAACACAGTTATGTTTTTCAAATGTACAAAACAGATTTCCAATAAAATATCCAAGTCTCCCAGTCACTGACTTTTACTAAAACTGTGTTATTTACAATCCCCTGTTGTTAAAAATTGTTTCGATAAAACGGGGCATTTATATCTATAAGCGCCAGCGGGTCAAATTTACCCCTATATAAATCCTCTATTTTCACGCTGTGTTTGAGCAACGCGTCCGCTTGATGTTTTAGCCTATTTATAAATGTTCAAACTTTGGATTAATTATACATTTTTGTTTTGCAATTTTGTATTGAGTATTGTTTGCTTCTGTGTTGCGATTTATTCAAGTCTGCCCGTTTCCTGAAAACAAAAATCAGATTTGATGGAATGAATAAAACAATTTTCATGATTATCCCAAGTTTATTGCTGTTGTTCTCTTATTCAAATTATACATGATATAACTATACAAATGAATAATTAATTAGGTCAAACTGTGCATGTGTTATCCTTATCGTAAGTTGTCATACATCATGCAGTGCTGTGAATTATTACAGCTCTTTATTGTCTATTTATGGTATTTTAGTCATTTAAATAACATGGGTTATCTTAATATGGGATTAATTACATTTTATTATAATATTACACCACCCAAATATGTGTTTATTTCCCTCTAATTCTCGTCGTCGTTGCAGGTTTAGCCTATAGTCACCAAAAAGTGATTAGTGTATCTGCTTAAAATAGCATAAAACAACCGGACAAAAACACAGTTGATGACTAAACATAATCATTTCATGACTCGATACATTACTTTGTGAAGACCGTGGCATAATACAGTGATATATCACGTTTTTTTAGCCGTATCAGTACAGTAATCATCTGCTTGGGTCAATTTTACCCGCTGGTGGTTTTCGGTAAACAGCGCCCCCTGGTGGTTCTAGTGTTAAGTCAATGTAAAGGCGCGATAGACGCTTTTAGCGCGGCGAGGTGGACACGATTTCGCCTCATTCGCTTCAAACGCGTGAATGCGCGAGTGACTCTTTTTGTACATTCACGCGTTTGAAGTGAATTCGTGTCTGACGCCCGAGTTGAAAAAACTGAACTTTGCTGTCAATTCGTGGCGTGTTAACCAATCAGGAGCCGGCTCGCTGCGGTCATGTGGTGATAAACTAATGGCAAGTCAATAGCGGACGAGAAACCCAGCGTAATTTAAAAATACTACTTAAATTATTGTGTCACAAAATGTAGTTTTAAGAGTTTTTCAGGTGGGAATGTAGTAGTTTAAAGCTCAAATCGGTGGTTTATTTATAAAGAGAGCTCCTCTCACATGTGATCTGGTGTTTTTGGGCAAAGTGAAGTTTTATTACTTTTTTTTGCCAGGCTATTTAACTTTACTGTTGTAGCCTACTAGCGCTGACTTTATATGTTTGACTGAATTGTTTGCTTTATTTCCTGTATAGCTTCTTATACCTTTTATAATGGCTATTATTGATCACACATAAACTGACATTTAACAAAAAGAGGCTGGGTTGGGTTTTATGTCATATTTAATTTTATTACAGTGATAATCATATGCACACTTGTCTGAACAAGTTGGCTTGCTCAGTTGGGGACAAACTAAATATCCAAATAAATCTAATTATTAGATGAAAATGAACATTAGCCCATGATTTCCTCACCCTCAAGTCATCCGAGGTGTGTGTGACATTCTTCTCTCAGACGAATAAAATCTGAGTTATATTACAAAAGTCCAGACTTGGGCTGTGCGATATTGAAGAAAAATGCGATATGCGATATCCTTGTTAAATAATGCGATATTCGATATGCGATACGATATTGCTTTAAGTGTGTAAAATCTATTTAAATTACATTAAAAAAAATATTTAAAAACAGAATGATATCATTTGTGTCAAGACACGAAAAAGAACGGCTTGTGCGCACGTTTCGGTGTGTGTGTGTGTGTGTGTGTGTCAGACAGCGCGAGACTGCAAGAAGTTGTTTTTTCGCAAGTTATTGCGTTTAATAACTTTTTTTAACGTCAAGCAAGTCACATGAGTATCAGTCGTGTGCTCAGGCTATTCTCTGCTATATGCGTCAAACTAAAACGTACACTTTTCATTATGTTGATGTAGCATATTCAAATCATTTGCATATTGGGTGCCCTTGCGATATGCATATTGCGATATGTACATTTGCGATATTTCGATAATTTCGATATATTGCGCAGCCCTAGTCCAGGCTAATCCAAGCATTATAATAGCAGTAATAGTTGCTCGGTTTTTGAAGTCCATAAAAAGTGCATCTGTCCATCATATAACTGCTCCAGCGGCTCTGGGGTGTTAATAAAGGCCTTCTGAAGCGAATCAATGCGTTTGAGTAAGAAAAATATCCATATTTAAAACTTTATCAAGTAAACTTTCGTCTGACCGGCTTCCCTGTTCAATTTATGGAAGAAGTGTTGAAAGTTCCCCTGCGGATGGAAAGACTAACGCTCAGGTCATGTCGTCACACACACATCTTGAGTTTCACTTTCAACATTCAACACTTTTACACTGAAGGCGGAGGCCAAAGTTTACTTGATAAAGTTTTAAATATGGATATTTTTCTTACACAAACGCGTCGATTCGCTTCAGAAGGCCTTTATTAACACCCCAGAGCCGCTGGAGCAGTTATATGACGCACAGATGCACTTTAAATGGACTTCAAAAACAGAGCAACTATGAATCAAATTCTAATGCTTGGATTAGCCTGGACTTGTGTAATATAACTCAGATTTTATTCGTCTGAGAGAAGAATGTCACACACACCTCGGATGACTTGAAGGAGAGGAAATCATGGGCTAATGTTCATTTTTGGGTGAACTATCCCTTTAACACTTTGAAACAATCAGCATTGTAAAAAGCGCTATATAAATAAAGTTGACTTGACTTGAACCACATATTAATGTGTTTAATATTTTTTTAAATGTAAACGAGAGGCATGGTTGTGTTTCATAAACACAGCTGAAAGCGGCTGGCGTGTCTTGAACGCGCGTTTATTTTGCTTTAAACGCTCGATTTTTTTTC
>JARQWZ010003565.1:112500-153440 GCA_033150135.1 Gobio occitaniae
AACGTCGATCAATTACCATTACAATTATCGCACAAATATTTGCTAACTAATTGTGTTGCAATAGCTCCAGCACAAGGAAGCTTGATTTCAAATTGAATCTAAAAAGACGAGTAAACAAACAGTAACAAAATAAGAACAAATTACAAACAATAGCATACAATAGAATAAAGATACAAATTAAATTATTTTTCAGGTAGGTCTGCAGTATTCAGGTATAAACTGAATTTAAAAAAAATTTAATAACATTGGACAATCTTCATTATAAAAAATGTAATCCAGACTAATCCATTAGAGTTACACAAGTTAATCAGTCAAGAGCAGAGATTGTTTGTCTTTTTGTAGTTTGAATAATAAATAACTGCTGTCCCTTTAAGACCCGCCGCACGCATGGATCCCAAACACTCCTGCAACACACTCTCCCTGAACTGTTTACAACTGTGTGTTTACGCTAATACTCGCCAAGACTGACATTGAGATTTTTTTTGTGTATTTGACCATTAATAAGCTGGAAAAAGGAGCTAATTTTTGCCCTTGTATGTCAGAGGCGGCTTTATTACGCTGTGTGTGCACTAGGGATGGCTCGATACCACAATTTTGTCTTCGGTACGGTACCACAATCTAATATCGAAGTACCGATATTAAATCGATGCTATACAGGGTCTGAATTTTGATGCGGTATTGCGCATAATTTTACTCACTCTCGCAAGTTTTGGGTTTATGAAGCGGGAAATTACCGCAAATGTTTATTATTAAATTAATCAACAAAGATTATCACATCAATCAGTCATTTGGAAACTTTTTTATAAGTAATTTCAGCATTACTGCGCGTCTCCATTGCTTCTAGCTTCAAAAGACATCGCACCTGCACTATAAAAGCATCTGCGCGCTCAGATTCAACACTTTCGCTTCCGTATGGGACGGCTGACGGAAATCACTGCCCACGTCTTTTTAAACCTCGCCAATTTGAACATGCAAGCGATTTTATAGCATTTCGTAATACATATGGGAGCTAAGAGAGAGTTTTCTTTGCGCTCATACCAACAACAGACAGACAAGACTAAAGATTGTCGCGCATTCCAAATTAAGTTGTTTTTCCTTAGTCAAATACACACAAACTTATGTCAAATGTCCATCTTTAGTGAGTAGTTACATTAACACAGTTGGTTACGTCTTTCGAGGATGTAAATAGTGCAATAGTGTGCGTGCAAATATTAGGAGATTTAAACGTCACTGGTTGAAACAAACGCTGGAGATTTTTTTATATTTAAACGATACGATCTTATGTATGTGCGTTAATCAGTGTTAAAAGAAAAATGTTTAAATTAGATGGTTTGATTTATGCACTCACCTGTCGATCTCTTAATGTCTTAAGTCAGGAATTAAGTGACGATGCTCGGCAAGGTTTGATGGTTCTTCAGCAGTTTTATAAGCAAAGTAATACCAAATTTCACGTCTACTCCTGTCTTTATTAATGAGTTTTGTGCGTGTTGAGTGAGATTCAACTGCTGTATTCATATTGTTCTGTTGCCACATTTGCCAGTTTCGCGTCAGTTTGGGTAGCGAGCTGCCACCTAGCGGTGAACTTCGGAACAGCAACATATACCGAAATTAGCAAAATCATGATATCGTTCCGTTTGAAATAAAATATATACCGGTATTTTTTCAGTACCGGTATACCGCGCATCCCTAGTGTGCGCTTCAGATGCGAGCGCGAAATCTGCGGGAATGAGTAGAATTAATGTTATGTGCAATCACGCGCAAAATTCAGACCATCACACCAATACTAACACGCTGTCATGAGGAAAAATCCAGCAGAACACGCGTTCGCCGTGTTCAGAGGGTTAACCGGACTGAATGAGAGGAGAGGAGAGCGCAGCTGAGATATCAATACTGTAGAAAAGGAGTATCGTATCGTTTCAGATATTTCAGTATCGATACATATCGAAATATCGATATTTTTGACAACACTACCTCAAACACAAAGGATACTCCAGCCTGTGACAGTGTGGAAGTTATGTTCAGTCAGTCAAACGATCTGTAATAATGCAATACTATCACATAAACATGTTTTACTCACAGAGTTCGGTATCGTTTGGGTTTTTTTTACGATACCGGTGCCAAACCGATATGCTAAAGTACACTTAAATATATAAATAAATACAAAACACAACACATTTTCTTAACATATTCACAGTAAAACCTGATGCTGCGTTCACACCGAACTCGCGAATCAGTGTTAATTTCGTTGACGAATAATTTTCGTCATAATTTTCATCAACTACCTTTTTTCGCTGACGAAAACGAGACGATAACTAAATAAAAACTAGTGTTGGATGACAAAAACTATGACGAAAACTTACTGTAATTTCCGTCAACAAATAAAAACGAGACGAAATGTTAGGAAGGGAACATCTCCATCTAACCGCTGGAAAACACACGGCCCACAGGCTCACACATCCCCAATCCAGCCAGACTATTGCTTATGAACTAATGCTGATGAATAATGACAATGTTTACTTTACGATGTTTATATAGTAATATGTTTTAGACGGTTGTAATAATGCATATTTTATCTCCTGAACTTGAATGAGCTCCAGCAACTGCAATAGAGGCGCAGACATTTCAAAATAAGAGTCCTGGTGTATTTCCAGCTTGTTTATAATTAAAAGTCACGCATTATATATTCGTTTTTGCTTACACAATAAACTGTATTTAATTGAATTCCCATTTAATTCATAGTCAGGAGGAAAGACCAGTATTTGACACATATTCAATAAAGTATCAGGTTATAATAGTTCACTAAAACCATTTAAAAAATCTTCAGTACTTGAAATTAAATAAATGTGAACTGAAATTAAAAAAATAACTTCTTCATAATGTGGTTGAGCGGTGTTTCGTCCGGGTTTTTTTTTTTTAAATATTCATTTACCGGCCATCATAAATGCCGATACCGATAGTTTTTGGAAAATGCCTAATATCGGCCGATATATCGATCGGGCTCTATCATGCATGAGTCAGTGGGCGGGGCTACAGAACCAGGCGTTGGTCGTCTTCGCTTAAGGGGGCGTTTCACTGAACTCTGACATCACAGATCGAGCGTTTGCTGCGCCTGGTGTCAATAAAAGCTTTTCTTTGATATTCTTGTATCACCATGACCTTTATTTATCAAAAGCTCAAGGGAAAGTTGATTTCTCAATTCATCACCCCTATAAATATGTATTATGATTATCATCATGAATGATAAACGTGTTTGATGCAGTGCTTGATTTGGTGTACAGATGCTCATTGCGCCCTCTTGTGGACGTAGACAAACCAGCATCTTTTAACGGAAATATGAATATTACTTTATAATGTAGTTTTTCCATCTTTATGACAGCCCTTGAGCTTTAAACACTGTCATGAGAAACGTCTGTTAGCCCATAGAGTCACATGTGTTTGGGGTTTTTGTTGGCAGGGCAAGAAAGAAATTAACCACTTCCCCAATCGGGCCAGTAGAAAAGCCCTTAGACTCTCCTGACTCTCAGCCGTTTCCCTGAATATCTGTTAGTTACTCTAATGAAGGGCTGCAGAAAGCCAAACGCTCATCAGCTGACCGGGTTCAGGGCTAGTTGAGAGGCTAGTAAAGCAGAAGTGTGTACTGAGCATTGCTACAGAATCTCAGGAAAGACACACTGCTGCCATTCGGAGTAAAGCGAGCCCTGCTTTCATGAGGTCAGGAGCTCAAACAGAATGGCTGATGGGGTTTCTGTGCGTCACACTGACAGCGTTCAGTCTCCCGCAGGTTCAGAGTATCGCCATCTAAAGCTCATTCAACATGAAGCGCGAACACCTTCAGTCCCTCTCAGATGAAGTAGAGACGCCACTGGTCAATGTGTGAGGTCGCTCTTCATTGGTCATGTACGCGAGTCCACTGGAGGTGTAACTGGATAATGGATTGGTTGAAGAGGTGTGCGATATATATCGTCTACAATAATATCATGCAGTGTTTTCCCCTACCATTGTTATGGGGGGCCGGCCCGCCCTCCCAAAACGACCCCCCCGCCCCCCCTGAATGAATGACAAAAAATATTTGTCATTACGGTCGACAATAAGAATTGCCCGATGGTCCAGTGCCAGCGTGAAAGACATCTTCACGGAAACGAGAAGTGGGAGAAAAGGTCGATGCATCGAGATTTGTTATCCAACGATTCAGAATCAAGATTTGAAGTTCGGAAACATAGGTCGATAGCTAAATGCTAATGCCCAAATGTCAAAATATTGATAGTATTGATTAGGGATGCCACAATTCTCAATATAATATTGAACCGTTCGGTACGGCATTCACGGTTCAATACGCGCTTGTGAATTGCGGTTTTTCGGTTTTGCATTGAATTAATTATTTTTCTACAAATTCTATCAATTGCCTCCATCCCAATACTGAAAACAACGCGACATACATTCACATCACAGGTTAGTGGTAGAGTTATACTCACGCAACACTAGAGTTATTCACAATCACCAAAGTTCATTATTTGCATGCGTTTTAAAGTCTTGCCAGTTTCATTCGTGTGTGCGGTTTTAACATGTGCTTTTCCGAGCGCGTGCACTAAACGCCTGTCAAACACGCGATTACTGGACTAAGTAGGCGTCTTACTGCGATAATACTGTCAAACACACACAGGGTTAACATAAACACAGTCAGTTATGTCTAAAGTGAAAGTAAAATCGTGTGAGTCTGTATATTAGATGAGCGCAGGTCTTTAATTGACAGCGGCGCAGCCTATAGTGAACACGCCGTCCTTAAAGGGACAGTTCACCTATAAAATTATGTCATTATTTACTCACTCTAATATTGTTCCAAACCTGTGTTCATTTCTCGATGACAGAATTATCATTTTTGAACGAACTATCCCTTTAATGTTAATACAACAACAAAAGATAAAGAGAAAATCACTCTCTGCTCTTGACTGAAGAACTAAAACAGTAGTTTTAATAACAATCAGTGTATATTTTATAGTGAAGTCTATGTAGCGTTTTATTTTTACATTTATTCATTCACTTTCATACTTAAAGGCTGTTGTACAGCTCTGAGCTGCCAGTGTAAATCTTTATATATATTTATTTTATATTATCCAATACACTAGGAATGTGTATAAGGTTTTTTTTTAAAGTAAAGTTTTAAGTTTAAGTAAGGTTTTTCAGTTCTTTTAAGCAAAATAAAGAAAGAGTATTGCAATAAAAAAAGTCTTTTTTCTCCTTAACCTCTTACTGTTCCTGTCGCCTAAGAATAGAATAACAAAAAACTGATGTGACAAGCCATCAGAACCGAACCGAACCGAAAACCGTGGTTAAAAACCGAAGTATGTATTGAACCGTGGACTAACTGTATTGTTGCATCTCTGGTATTGATAGTAAGGGGGAGTAAAATCCAATCAAAGTCATGTGTGTCAGTCATTTTTGACGTATTTTTTCATATAAACTCCAAAACGAAATGAGATATTTTCACCAAAATTGACACACACATGTATGGACTCACTCCGAGGACACATAAAAAAATGGTAGGATTGTGCCTCTTGGTGGCGCTATAATAGAACAAAACATGAAATTCCCATAGACTACAGTGCATTTTTCAGCCTTTTTGCCTAAAATCATCTTAAAATGTGTTTAATTGCGCATTGCTGCCGTTTCTCAGCCATGTTGGCATGTCTTGTCTTCTTATTTGCGCCGTTATTGCTGCTTGCAGATATATTTATTATTGGAATTATCCCTTATGCTTTCCTGACATAAGGTGTTTTGAGCATCTCTAAAGTAACTCGTTTCTTCAGCATTCACCATCAAACTCCCATCAGGCAAAGCAGCTCGAGGGACGGCCGGCGTAATGCTATGGAAATTGAGACAGGGAATATTTGTTTTGCTCTCTTACGTAACACTCGACACACCCATCTGGAAACTTGCTATCAGAGCAACGAGAGCTGGTGCAGTTTGTGAGTCTGATCAGGAGCTTCGTGTGTGTGTTTTCCTGCACCGCCCACGCCTGGAGCGACGCGCACTATCTGTAAACACACACACACACACACACACACACTGATCTGTCCTTTCAGATCCTCTCGGACTGGAGATGACGAGAGACGATGAGCACAGATGACCAGCCTTGAACCAGCTTCAGTAAAGATGTGTGAAAGAGTCCAGCTTCATCAAACCATCACAATACACCAGTGTTTCCCAACCTCTGTGCTAAATAAATACAAATAAATGCTACAACTCAGAATATATCACTGCTGTCGGGCCGAAACCTCGTACACCACAAAAAAATGCTTTTCTTATTTAGTATTTTTGTCTTGTTTACAGTCTAAATATCTAAATTCTTAAATCAAGATGCATTTACTAGATGAGTAAAATTATATTTTTTTCTAGTTTTTCTGGAAAATAAACTCAAGATGAAGCGAGTTTTTGCTTAAAACAAGCTAAATTTATTTAAACGTGCTGATCTAACCGCTGGAAAACACACGGTTCACACACCCCCAATCCAGCTCAATCAATCAATAACACACACACACACCCAATCCAGCTCCAGAGCGGCTCAATCAATCAATAACACACACACACACACACACACCCAATCCAGCTCCAGAGCGGCTCAATCAATCAATAACACACACACACACACACACACACACACACCCAATCCAGCTCCAGAGCGGCTCAATCAATCAATAACACACACACACCCAATCCAGCTCCAGAGCGGCTCAATCAATCAATAACACACACACACACACACACACACACACCCAATCCAGCTCCAGAGCGGCTCAATCAATCAATAACACACACACACACACACACACACCCAATCCAGCTCCAGAGCGGCTCAATCAATCAATAACACACACACACACACACACACACACCCAATCCAGCTCCAGAGCGGCTCAATCAATCAATAACACACACACACACACCCAATCCAGCTCCAGAGTGGCTCAATCAATCAATAACACACACACACACACACACACACACAATCCAGCTCCAGAGCGGCTCAATCAATCAATAACACACACACACACACACACACACACACACCCAATCCAGCTCCAGAGCGGCTCAATTAATCAATAACACACACACACACACACACACACACAATCCAGCTCCAGAGCGGCTCAATCAATCAATAACACACACACACACACACCCAATCCAGCTCCAGAGCGGCTCAATCAATCAATAACACACACACACACACACACACACCCAATCCAGCTCCAGAGCGGCTCAATCAATCGATAACACACACACACACACACACACACACCCAATCCAGCTCCAGAGCGGCTCAATCAATCAATAACACACACACACACACACACACACACACACACACCCAATCCAGCTCCAGAGCGGCTCAATCAATCAATAACACACACACACACACACACACACCCAATCCAGCTCCAGAGCGGCTCAATCAATCAATAACACACACACACACACACACACACCCAATCCAGCTCCAGAGCGGCTCAATCAATCAATAACACACATTTATGCCAGACTATTGCTTATGAACTAATGCCAATGTTTACTTTACGATGTTTATATAGTAATATGTTTTAGACGGTTGTAATAATGCATATTTTATCTCCTGAACGTGAATGAGCTCCAGCAACTGCAATAGAGGCGCAGACATTTCAAAATAAGAGTCCTGGTGTATTTCCAGCTTGTTTATAATTAAAAGTCACGCATTATATATTCGTTTTTGCTTACAAAATAAACTATATTTAATTTATTCCCATTTAATTCATAGTCAGGAGGAAAGACCAGTATTTGACACATATTCAATAAAGTATCAGGTTATAATAGTTCACTAAAACCATTTAAAAAATATATACATTACTTGAAGTTAAATAAATGTTAACTGAAATAAAAAATAAATAAACAAACTTATTTGAAGCTTTAGCTTAACCTGATGTGGTCTACTGACTAAAACAGAAATACAAAGTTCTAAAAAAATATATAGATGTTTTTAAAAAAAAGTGAATTGAGCTCTTTCATGTATTTTTAATGTCAAAAACAAAATGATGTCAAAATGTCAGTTCGAGTGTCAGTCGGTTATGTGACGCTTAAATGCTTAATGTATTACAATTTAACTAAACTCATTAGATTTTAGGAGACTAAAACTAGACTTAAACTAAAAACAATTCAGTTGACTAAAATATGACTCAAACTAAATGGCATTTTAGTCAAAAGACTACGACTAAAACTAAATCAAAATTTTCTGTCAAAAATAACACTGGTTGTAACTCAGGCATACAATGGCCCTGTCCCAAATGGCCCCCTGAACCCTCAGTTATCATCAAGCCGGGTGCGAGGGCCCTTTCATCGCTGCTTGCAGCTTTAATTTCTGTTTTGAAATCTTGTTTCTTGTTTCTGTCCTAAAATTGACACAAGATTATTTTTCTTACCCCACTGGCAGATCATTTAGCTTGTTTTAATCAAAAACTCACTTCATTTTGATCATTTTTTCACCAGAAAACAAGACCAAATATATGATTTAGTAAAATCATCTTGATTAAAAAATTCTAGATATTTGGACTGGAAACAAGACAAAAATACTAAGAAAAGCATTATTTGCAATGCATCTATATATTTTGTTTGATCAAATGAATGCTACTGGTCATCATTTACGTCTGTATGTGGGTTTTAACCAATTAAAAGCATTTAAAAGAGCTTGTGACTAAAGCATTGGCTCCTCAAACTGTCAGTCAAGCCTCATAACTCCGCCCACCTCTACTCAGAATGAAGCACAGGTTGGAGCGTTTCTGCTTGTTTGCAATGCAATGGTAAATAAAGCTCTGATGTTTGAGTTAGTACAGCATTTCCTTTACTCAAGAAAACTAAAAAAAACTACGTCCATAAGAGTTACGCTTTTGGCATGTGAAGAGTGGAGAAGAGTCTAACTGTGCGTTCACACCAGACATGACTTGCGAGAATAAATCTCGCTATTCGCGTGTAGTTGGGCGCTTGAACATTTTGCGTTTACTCGCTTCACAACAGACGTGAGTTCTCCTCATGGGCGGGGCTTCTGCCAGCGGCTCGTCTCGTTGCGAAATGGCTGACATATTGTTTTAAAATACGGCGAATAAGCTCATTTTGCCGGCTTTAGCTAGCTTGTAGTCTCAATATGTGTAGCTCAAATTGAGTAAAGAGCGCTTTCTACAACTCCCCAGACTGTCCGACCTCCTCACTCACTTTCTTCCAAGCAAGATCCTTTTATTTCTGTTTCTATAAAGTATGAGGATGTGTTGACAGCTCTGGGTATCCACATATGATTTTGTCCTCATTGTTGTCACTACCAGAGCAAGCTCCTGATTGGTTAACGCGGCGCGAATATCCGCCAAAGTTCAGATTTTTTGTCCGAAAGGCTCAATTCACGCCGCAGAATGTCTATTCGTAGTTTTACTGCTCAGTAGTTTTACTTCACTCAACTATTGTTTAAAAATTACTGTATTGCCGGCTTAAAATAAACCCAAAGTATGTTGAAAATGAACATTATTAATAAGTTTAAAGAATAATAATTAGACAATAAACATTTTATTATTTTTCTTATTAATAAATGTTCACATTTTGATTATTATTGTTGCCTCTAGTCTGATTTTTAATTTAATTTTGGGTTAATTTTAAGTCAGCGATATAGTAATTTTTAAACAATAGTCGGTTTAAATAAATTTCAACTTGGTGATAGATTTCAACAAGAAAACTGAGCAAGTTAATGCACTTGAAAATGCATGCATCTGTCATTCGCATTTACCTCGAAACTCCATTCGAGCTTGATTTTCATAAAAAGTTAATATTATAATGACATGACCATATAAAAGCCAGACAGCTATGATATGCAAATGAGTTGTTTTATCATCTCCAATGTCCTTATAGTGAATAGTGCTCAAGTTTCAATTGAAAAATGACTTTGCCAAACAACAACAAAACAGTTGTAAGTGTTGAGCCCTGCTATAAAACCAACCTTTGCACTTTGAACTGATATTTGAGATGTCTTGGGTCAAACTTATGTCAGGTTTTTTAATGCCCAGATTTACTCCGATGAACATTTGTAATGCTAGTGTATTGGACTAACACTGGACTAGTTTGGGCAGTGGTGCTCAGATCCAGATGTGCAGACACTAGAAAGAGGTCATGCAGTCTAGCCCGCCAAAACCTGCATAAAAACACAAACATCTTCTCTCCAAACATCTGCACACATGTCAGGATCACCAGATACAGCCTAATGTACACTATTATTAACATCTGGGTAGGTTTTCAGACTTTGAGGCCCATAAATGATGTCTAGTCAGTCAGTTCACTATGATTTGAGACACAGCCCGGTGACTTTCATTGATTTCTGTCATTAATAAATGACTGGAGCTGATTAATCTAATATTCTATTGGACTTAACTGGGGAATCAGTCTAGTTTAACATCTGTCAGTACTACAAATATCACCATAAACAATACAAAAACATCACTTAGGGACCCAAAACAAACCATCACAACTACTACAGATACAGAAACACAGTCATAGACAAGTTAGTTCATGAATCTTTCCCTGAATGAGTCCTGAGTCGAAACTAATACGCTTTCACTGTGATTTTGGCTTGTGTAATTGACATTATAAAGCGTTTATTTGAGTATTTCTGTGGGTGTTTTTAACGTTACCTCGGCAGTTCGTCGTGTCGGAGGAGTTTTCAGCGCTTTCTTCAGCGATAAATCCACTGAGGAATTCATATTAAACTCCCTGATTCCCGGAAATGAAAACTTCATATATTCACGTGTGTCGTTAAAATAGCCTAAAATATAAAAGTGAAGTGGAATAAAGTAAAAATCCCATCATGATCCTCGTGAAGACTCTGGGAAATCTGGCATTGATTTGAGAGTTAGCCTCGGCTAGCATAAGAAGTTGAGTGTTAAAAGTGTTGTTGAAGGCGCGAATCAGAAACAGCGAAAGTTGAGAGAAACTAATCCTTAATTCCTGGGACATATCTCCATTTGTGACCGTGAAACATCATAAATAATCAGAGGTTCGTATGATCCTCCGAGCAGAAGCGTCCAGCGGCAGCAACAGCCCATAATGACTGAACATCAGCCCTGACTGAGAGCCGCCTCGACAACACTCACATGACGAGCTGTGCTGGTTCAAGCTCTCACATGCCATGGACCCCCAAATATGATCATCATTGTTATTAGGGACCCCCATCTTAACATTTTAAAGGCTATCTATCTTTTAAAAAAGACCTAATTCATCTAAAATTTGTTTCTGTTAAGTTGCATTATTATATCTTTTTTCAACCCACTATAGTAATGTATTGTTAAATGTATTATTTATCTGTTTGTAATGTAATTTCACTGAGAAACCAGTGCGTACTAAACTACACTGAGAAAACAGTGCGTACTAAACTACACTGAGAAACCAGTGCGTACTAAACTACACTGATCACTGAGAAACCAGTGCGTACTAAACTACACTGATCACTGAGAAACCAGTGTGTACTAAACTTCACTGATCACTGAGAAACCAGTGTGTACTAAACTACACTGATCACTGAGAGACCAGTGTGTACTAAACTACACTGATCACTGAGAGACCAGTGTGTACTAAACTACACTGATCACTGAGAAACCAGTGCGTACTAAACTACACTGTTCACTGAGAAACCAGTGTCTACTAAACTACACTGATCACTGAGAAACCAGTGCGTACTAAACTACACTGATCACTGAGAGACCAGTGTGTACTAAACTACACTGATCACTGAGAGACCAGTGTGTACTAAACTACACTGATCACTGAGAAACCAGTGCGTACTAAACTACACTGTTCACTGAGAAACCAGTGTGTACTAAACTACACTGATCACTGAGAGACCAGTGTGTACTAAACTACACTGATCACTGAGAAACCAGTGCGTACTAAACTACACTGTTCACTGAGAAACCAGTGTCTACTAAACTACACTGATCACTGAGAAAGCAGTGTGTACTAAACTACACTGATCACTGAGAAACCAGTGTGTACTAAACTACACTGATCACTGAGAAAGCAGTGTGTACTAAACTAAACTGATCACTGAGAAAGCAGTGCGTACTAAACTACACTGATCACTGAGAGACCAGTGCACACTAAACTACACTGATCACTGAGAAACCAGTGCGTACTAAACTACACTGATCACTGAGAAACCAGTGCGTACTAAACTACACTGATCACTGAGAAACCAGTGCGTACTAAACTACACTGATCACTGAGAAACCAGTGCGTACTAAACTACACTGATCACTGAGAGACCAGTGCGTACTAAACTACACTGATCACTGAGAAACCAGTGCGTACTAAACTACACTGGTCACTGAGAGACCAGTGTGTACTAAACTACACTGGTCAATGAGAAACCAGTGTGTACTAAACTACACTGATCACTGAGAGACCAGTGCGTACTAAACTACACTGATCACTGAGAAACCAGTGCGTACTAAACTACACTGTTCACTGAGAAACCAGTGTGTACTAAACTACACTGATCACTGAGAAAGCAGTGAATACTAAACTACACTGATCACTGAGAAACCAGTGTGTACTAAACTACACTGATCACTGAGAAACCAGTGTGTACTAAACTACACTGATCACTGAGAAAGCAGTGAATACTAAACTACACTGATCACTGAGAAACCAGTGTGTACTAAACTACACTGATCACTGAGAAAGCAGTGAATACTAAACTACACTGATCACTGAGAAACCAGTGTGTACTAAACTACACTGATCACTGAGAGACCAGTGGGTACTAAACTACACTGATCACTGAGAAACCAGTGTGTACTAAACTACACTGATCACTGAGAAAGCAGTGCGTACTAAACTACACTGATCACTGAGAGACCAGTGCACACTAAACTACACTGATCACTGAGAAACCAGTGCGTACTAAACTACACTGATCACTGAGAAACCAGTGCGTACTAAACTACACTGATCACTGAGAAACCAGTGCGTACTAAACTACACTGATCACTGAGAAACCAGTGCGTACTAAACTACACTGATCACTGAGAAACCAGTGCGTACTAAACTACACTGATCACTGAGAAACCAGTGCGTACTAAACTACACTGATCACTGAGAGACCAGTGCGTACTAAACTACACTGATCACTGAGAAACCAGTGCGTACTAAACTACACTGGTCACTGAGAGACCAGTGTGTACTAAACTACACTGGTCACTGAGAAACCAGTGTGTACTAAACTACACTGATCACTGAGAGACCAGTGCGTACTAAACTACACTGATCACTGAGAAACCAGTGTGTACTAAACTACACTAATCACTGAGAAACCAGTGTGTACTAAACTACACTGATCACTGAGAAACCAGTGCGTACTAAACTACACTGATCACTGAGAAAGCAGTGCGTACTAAACTACACTGATCACTGAGAAACCAGTGCGTACTAAACTACACTGATCACTGAGAAACCAGTGCGTACTAAACTACACTGATCACTGAGAAAGCAGTGCGTACTAAACTACACTGATCACTGAGAAAACAGTGTGTACTAAACTACACTGATCACTGAGAAAGCAGTGTGTACTAAACTACACTGATCACTGAGAGACCAGTGTGTACTAAACTACACTGATCACTGAGAAAATAGTGAATACTAAACTACACTGATCACTGAGAAAGCAGTGAATACTAAACTACACTGATCACTGAGAAAGCAGTGAATACTAAACTACACTGATCACTGAGAAACCAGTGTGTACTAAACTACACTGATCACTGAGGAACCAGTGTGTACTAAACTACACTGATCACTGAGAGACCAGTGTATACTAAACTACACTGATCACTGAGAAAGCAGTGCGTACTAAACTACACTGATCACTGAGAAACCAGTGTGTACTACACTACACTGATCACTGAGAAACCAGTGTGTACTAAACTACACTGATCACTGAGAGACCAGTGGGTACTAAACTACACTGATCACTGAGAAAGCAGTGTGTACTAAACTACACTGATCACTGAGAGACCAGTTTGTACTAAACTACACTGATCACTGAGAGACCAGTGCACACTAAACTACACTGATCACTGAGAAACCAGTGCGTACTAAACTACACTGATCACTGAGAAACCAGTGCGTACTAAACTACACTGATCACTGAGAAACCAGTGCGTACTAAACTACACTGATCACTGAGAAACCAGTGCGTACTAAACTACACTGATCACTGAGAGACCAGTGCGTACTAAACTACACTGATCACTGAGAAACCAGTGCGTACTAAACTACACTGGTCACTGAAAGACCAGTGTGTACTAAACTACACTGGTCACTGAGAAACCAGTGTGTACTAAACTACACTGATCACTGAGAGACCAGTGCGTACTAAACTACACTGATCACTGAGAAACCAGTGTGTACTAAACTACACTGATCACTGAGAAACCAGTGCGTACTAAACTACACTGGTCACTGAAAGACCAGTGTGTACTAAACTACACTGGTCACTGAGAAACCAGTGTGTACTAAACTACACTGATCACTGAGAGACCAGTGCGTACTAAACTACACTGGTCACTGAGAAACCAGTGTGTACTAAACTACACTGATCACTGAGAGACCAGTGCGTACTAAACTACACTGATCACTGAGAAACCAGTGTGTACTAAACTACACTAATCACTGAGAAACCAGTGTGTACTAAACTACACTGATCACTGAGAAACCAGTGCGTACTAAACTACACTGATCACTGAGAAACCAGTGTGTACTAAACTACACTGATCACTGAGAGACCCGTGTGTACTAAACTACACTGATCACTGAGAGACCAGTGTGTACTAAACTACACTGATCACTGAGAAACCAGTGTGTACTAAACTACACTGATCACTGAGAGACCATTGCGTACTAAACTACACTGATCACTGGGAAACCAGTGTGTACTAAACTACACTGATCACTGGGAAACCAGTGTGTACTAAACTACACTGATCACTGAGAGACAAGTGTGTACTAAACTACACTGATCATTGAGAAACCAGTGCGTACTAAACTACACTGATCAATGAGAGACCAGTGTGTACTAAACTACACTGATCAATGAGAGACCAGTGTGTACTAAACTACACTGATCATTGAGAAACCAGTGCGTACTAAACTACACTGATCACTGAGAGACCAGTGGGTACTAAACTACACTGATCACTGAGAAAGCAGTGCGTACTAAACTACACTGATCACTGAGAGACCAGTGGGTACTAAACTACACTGATCACTGGGAAACCAGTGTGTACTAAACTACACTGATCACTGAGAGACCATTGCGTACTAAACTACACTGATCACTGGGAAACCAGTGTGTACTAAACTACACTGATCACTGAGAGACCAGTGCGTACTAAACTACACTGATCACTGGGAAACCAGTGTGTACTAAACTACACTGATCATTGAGAAACCAGTGTGTACTAAACTACACTGATCACTGAGAGACCAGTGCGTACTAAACTATACTGATCACTGAGAAACCAGTGTGTACTAAACTACACTGATCACTGGGAAACCAGTGTGTACTAAACTACACTGATCATTGAGAAACCAGTGCGTACTAAACTACACTGATCACTGGGAAACCAGTGTGTACTAAACTACACTGATCATTGAGAAACCAGTGCGTACTAAACTACACTGATCACTGAGAGACCAGTGTGTACTAAACTACACTGATCATTGAGAAACCAGTGCGTACTAAACTACACTGATCAATGAGAGACCAGTGTGTACTAAACTACACTGATCAATGAGAGACCAGTGTGTACTAAACTACACTGATCATTGAGAAACCAGTGCGTACTAAACTACACTGATCACTGAGAGACCAGTGTGTACTAAACTACACTGATCACTGAGAGACCAGTGTGTACTAAACTACACTGATCACTGAGAGGCCAGTGTGTACTAAACTACACTGATCACTGAGAAACCAGTGCGTACTAAACTACACTGATCACTGAGAAACCAGTGCGTACTAAACTACACTGATCACTGAGAAACCAGTGCGTACTAAACTACACTGATCACTGAGAAAACAAGTGCGTACTAAACTACACTGATCACTGAGAAACCAGTGCGTACTAAACTACACTGATCACTGAGAGACCAGTGCGTACTAAACTACACTGATCACTGAGAAAGCAGTGTGTACTAAACTACGCTGATCACTGAGAAACGAGTGTGTACTAAACTACACTGATCACTGAGAAACCAGTGTGTACTAAACTACACTGATCACTGAGAGACCAGTGCGTACTAAACTACACTGATCACTGAGAGACCAGTGCGTACTAAACTACACTGATCACTGAGAAAACAAGTGCGTACTAAACTACACTGATCACTGAGAGACCAGTGTGTACTAAACTACACTGATCACTGAGAAAACAAGTGCGTACTAAACTACACTGATCACTGAGAAACCAGTGCGTACTAAACTACACTGATCACTGAGAAACCAGTGCGTACTAAACTACACTGATCACTGAGAAACCAGTGCGTACTAAACTACACTGATCACTGAGAAAACAAGTGCGTACTAAACTACACTGATCACTGAGAAACCAGTGCGTACTAAACTACACTGATCACTGAGAGACCAGTGTGTACTAAACTACACTGATCACTGAGAGACCAGTGTGTACTAAACTACACTGATCACTGAGAAACCAGTGTGTACTAAACTACACTGATAGACCAGTGCGTACTAAACTACACTGATCACTGAGAAAGCAGTGCGTACTAAACTATACTGATCACTGAGAAACCAGTGTGTACTAAACTACACTGTTCACTGAGAGACCAGTGTGTACTAAACTACACTGATCACTGAGAAACCAGTGTGTACTAAACTACACTGTTCACTGAGAGACCAGTGTGTACTAAACTACACTGATCACTGAGAAACCAGTGTGTACTAAACTACGCTGATCACTGAGAAACGAGTGTGTACTAAACTACACTGATCACTGAGAAACCAGTGTGTACTAAACTACACTGATCACTGAGAAACCAGTGCGTACTAAACTACACTGATCACTGAGAAACCAGTGTGTACTAAACTACACTGATCACTGAGAAACCAGTGTGTACTAAACTACACTGATCACTGAGAGACCAGTGCGTACTAAACTACACTGATCACTGAGAGACCAGTGCGTACTAAACTACACTGATCACTGAGAAACCAGTGCGTACTAAACTACACTGATCACTGAGAAACGAGTGTGTACTAAACTACGCTGATCACTGAGAAACGAGTGTGTACTAAACTACACTGATCACTGAGAAAGCAGTGTGTACTAAACTACACTGATCACTGAGAAACCAGTGCGTACTAAACTACACTGATCACTGGGAAACGAGTGTGTACTAAACTACGCTGATCACTGAGAAACGAGTGTCTACTAAACTACACTGATCATTGAGAAACGAGTGTGTACTAAACTACGCTGATCACTGAGAAACGAGTGTCTACTAAACTACACTGATCATTGAGAAACGAGTGTCTACTAAACTACACTGATCATTGAGAAACGAGTGTGTACTAAACTACGCTGATCACTGAGAAACGAGTGTCTACTAAACTACACTGATCATTGAGAAACGAGTGTGTACTAAACTACGCTGATCACTGAGAAACGAGTGTCTACTAAACTACACTGATCATTGAGAAACGAGTGTGTACTAAACTACACTGATCACTGAGAAAGCAGTGTGTACTAAACTACACTGATCACTGAGAAACCAGTGCGTACTAAACTACACTGATTAGATTAGATTAGATTAGATTCAACTTTATTGTCATTACACAAGTACAAGTACAAGGCAACGAAATGCAGTTTAGGTCTAACCAGAAGTGCAATAGCAGCAAGTGCAGGATATACAATGGATGCGTAAGTGCAGGACATGGATATGTACTGAATATATATAAATATGTATAAATAGAGAGTTGTCTTACTATAAACAGAACTGAATTTACAGGTGAATATGTACAGTGAATAAATATACAGATGGCTATTACTATAAACAGAATTTACAGGGGAATATGTACTATGAATATAATATACAGATGGCTATTACTATAAACAGAATTTTACAGATAGAGGTATACAATAATATGTTAGGCTAATATGAGGAATATAGCAGTGGATTAGGGTAGTGCAATAAATTATGGACAGAGCTATCCGGAAAAAAAAAAAAGTGTAAAGTGCAGTGGAAAGTGATTGCATATTACAGTTAGAAGTACGGTGCAAAATGCAAATGTAAACATTGGTACTATAAATACAGTCGGCAGTGCAAATGAGCATAATCCAGTTAAGATATGGCAGTGCAAGATGCATATGTAAACAGTTGTTACTGTGATAAACAGTCGGTAGTGCAAATAACAAAGTGAAGGCAGATGTGAGGTAGGAGAGTTATCAGTATATGAGGGAAGTGGATCAACGGGGGTTTGAGTTCAGTAAAGAGACAGCTTCTGGGGAAAAAACTGTTCTTAAGTCTGCTGGTCCTGGTCCGGAGGATCCTGAAACGCCTGCCGGAGGGCAGGAGAGAAAACAGTCTGTGGGCTGGGTGAGAGGAGTCCTTGAGGATGCTGGAGCTCGATGCAGACAGCGTTTCCTCTGGATGTGCTCTATGGCAGGCAGTGGAGTTCCTGTGATGCGCTGGGCAGTTTTCACCACCCGCTGCAGTGCCTTGCGCTCCGCAACGGAGCAGCTCCCATACCACACTGCGACACAGTTGGTCAGGATGCTTTCTATTGCGCAGCGATAGAAGTTCACCAGGATAGCCGAGGAGAGCTGATTCTTCCTCAGTGTCCTCAGGAAGAAGAGGCGCTGGTGAGCCTTCTTGACCAGGCTGGAGGTGTTGGTCGTCCACGACATGTCCGCCGAGATGTGGATCCCCAGGAACTTGAAACTGGAGACACGCTCAACAGCCATTCCATTGATGTGGATGGTGTTGTGTGTGCCTCTTGACTCCTTCCTGAAGTCCACGATGAGCTCCTTCGTTTTGGTGGTGTTGAGGAGCAGGTTATTATCAGCGCACCATGTGGCCAGGTGCTGGATCTCTTCCCTGTAGGCAGTCTCATCGTTGTTGCTGATGAGCCCAATCACCGTAGTGTCGTCCGCAAACTTGACGATGGAATTAGATCCATACACAGGCTTGCAGTCGGAGGTGAAGAGGGAGTAGAGAAACGGACTTAGCACACAGCCCTGTGGTACGCCAGTGTTGAGTGTGATGGACGTGGAGCAGGTGGATCCTGATCGAACATTCTGGGGTCTGTCAGTTAGGAAGTCCAAAATCCAGTTACACATTGAAGTGTTGATGCCCAGGTCTCCAAGTTTGGCAATTAACTTGGATGGGATGACAGTGTTGAATGCTGAGCTGAAGTCAACAAACAGCATACGTGCGTAAGTGTTTTTATTGTCCAGGTGAGTGAGCACAGAGTGCAGTGCCATGGAAACGGCATCCTCTGTGCTCCTATTGCTACGATAGGCAAACTGGTGTGAGTCCAATGTGGATGGTAGAGAGTCTTTTAGGTGTTCCAGGACCAGCCGCTCAAAGCACTTCATGACGATGGGTGTGAGTGCTACAGGGCGGTAGTCATTAGGGCACCTCGGGCTAGAGCTTTTCGGCACTGGCACAATGGAAGTGCGTTTAAAGCATGTCGGTACAGCTGCTTGGGCAAGAGACAGGTTGAAAATGTCTGTAAAAACCCCAGCGAGCTGCTCCGCACATGCCCTGAGCACACGTCCAGGGATGTTGTCTGGTCCAGCAGCCTTGTGCGCACTGATCCGGCTCAGTGCCTTGCAGACATCTGTAGAGGAGAGTGTGATTGGTGGGTCAGCTGAGGGTTTGAGCTTGGTGGCAGTTTCTCTGTTGTCTCTTTCAAAACGAGCATAAAAGTAATTTAGCTCGTTCAGGAAGTTGACATCAGTGGCTGCGGGGGTGGAGTGGGGGGGTTTGTAGTCACTGATGGCCTGAATGCCCTGCCACATGCGTCGAGGGTCAGAGTTGGAAAAGTGACCCTCTATCTTTAGCTTGTAGCAGTGCTTGGCCTTTTTGATGCCCCTCTTCAGGTTAGCTCTGGATGTACTGTAGGCTTGTGCATCTCCTGATCTGAAGGCAGTATTGCGTGACTTCAGCAGGAGTCGAACTTCCCTGTTCATCCAAGGCTTCTGATTTGGGTATGTGGTGATCTGTTTCTGGGTTGTAACACTGTCGATGGTGGTATTGATATGATCCAATACAGAGGAAGTGAATGAGTCAATGTCCGTGTGAGCGCCACTGGTGGCTTGAGAAGCAAACATACTCCAGTCTGTGTTTAGAAACCTTTCCTGGAGTGTGGAGTCTGCCCCCGCAGGCCACACCTTGATGGTCTTTACTGATGGCTTCACACGGTTGATGAGGGGTGAATATTTGGGTGATAGAAACAAAGAGAGGTGATCTGACTGTCCCAGGTGGGGGAGGGGTGTTGCAACGTAAGCTCCCGCCATGTTTGTGTAAACATGGTCTAAGGTTTTGTTTCCTCTGGTGTGGCAGGAAACATGCTGGTGAAACTTGGGTAGCACTGACTTTAGGTTTGAATGATTAAAGTCACCTGCAACAATAAAAGCAGCTTCCGGGTGATCAGTCTGTTGTTTACTGATGGCTGCGTGAAGTTCTTTCATAGCAAGCTTGGCATCAGCATCCGGAGGAATATAGGCTGCAGTGATAATAGTGGAAGTGAACTCCCGCGGTAGATAAAACGGTCTACATTTAACCATGAGAAACTCCAGGTTTTAATTTAACCATGAGAAACCATTTCTCATTTAACCATTTCTCATTTAACCATTTCTCATTTAACCATGAGAAACTTCACTGATCACTGAGAGACCAGTGCGTACTAAACTACACTGATCACTGAGAGACCAGTGCGTACTAAACTACACTGATCACTGAGAAACCAGTGCGTACTAAACTACACTGATCACTTTGATCAGTTTGAGGAGCACAACGAGTTTGAGGTGTTGAAACATGGAAGATTTGAATTATTTTTTTTTTTAAATCAAATTGGCATTGCTGAAAAGTCGGAAGAAAAATAAGAGAAACTCAAGATAAAAGAAAAGCAAGTCACATTTAGGGTTGCAAAATCTCCAGAAACTTTTCAGGATTTTTTGGGCACTTTTGGAAAGTTTCTGGAAGTTTAATGGAAATTTTCAAACACTTTCCAACCCTAAACTGTAACTGGTGCAGATTGCAATGTTCAGACATTAAAGACGTCAAATTCACTGCTTACATGCTCTGGACACCAGATGTCGCCATTGGGCCAGAAACTGCTGACCTGTGAACATAAAGGACAAAAAACACAGAATCGAGTTCCCAATCATAGAAAGAGATGCACCTGCAATATTAGTAAGAGCCGTATGTCAAGCTTTAGGCATGAAGTGACACTTGATGACAATGACATTCCTAAAGAATATGAAGATCTGTTCACTGGTCTGCCACTCAACAGTTCTGCCAGTAGTTCATTCTCCGGGAAAAGTCCCAGTTGCCCGGACAGAAAGGATAATAGATGAATTAGACAAAATTGAGGACATGAGGGTTACTGCGAGTTCACTGAATGCTTCAAAATGAACACTAGACTATTAACATTGTAAATGTATGAATAATTATGTTCTTCTGTATCTGCCACCATCATCATCTGAGACTTAGCTAAAACCATCAGTGCCAGATCTAAATGAAAGCATGTTCTGATATCAGACCTGAAGGCTGTTTAACAGTGATCTAGCCGCCATCTTTACCCATGAAGCTCTTTAGAGATCAGATGCTGGACTACATTACTGTCCAGAAACACACTGGATTCATCATCCATAACCACACGCATGAATGCATTTCCTCCAACAGGACATTCTGTTGAACTGTTATGAACCAAATGAAGAGTTCTGGTTTTGTAAAAATGACATAAACTAATTTTATGTAAACTAAGATTTTCTAAATTATATTATATGTGTCTTTGGATATTTGGTTATTTATTTATTTATTTTTTATATATCAGATGTGAACACATACTGTATTTTCCTTCATATTTCACATAGAGTAAATCCATCTTTATAAGAATTAATTCCCTGAAATCACTGTGTAATGTCAGTGTGCTACTTAAATGATTTCTGCACATTTTTTTCATTTAATGTTGTTTTTTTTTTATATATGTAAATATTCTACTATTGATATACAGATCCAAGATGTTGTGATCTTCTTTGGGCATAACTTAATATTCATGAGAGAGGGGAGCTTGTCTTTATTAGAAGAAAAAAAAAAACGTTGTCAACACAATCATAAAATTTTTAAATGATAACTGTTATAATCTAGTCAGGTATTCGTCTCTGTCATAACTGAACTGTTTAATATGAGCTCGATTTTTCTCACCAAACAGGAATGGCTACTTTGCTATCAGAAGTGAAAGTATTTTTACTCTGCGCCATTTTACACCAGGGCATAAAACAATTCTTTAGCTCAGAGAAACCAAGCATCAAAGAGTTTAATATTTCTATACCTCTGCAGGAATATACAGTACATTATGGGAGCCACTAACATGTTGGGAACCGGTGGTAACCTGATCAAGGTGAATGAGCTTTAGTCAGGTGAGCTGATTTCAACTGACTTCCTCATTAAAGTAACCATGAAATGTTTTCTTGTATTACAAATATATAAAAACCTAAACATCAAGTACTTAACGAAACATTAATTTCTTGAAATTATTATTCTATTCTCTTTATGGTGAACACATGCCCTATATGCTTAAATTACACTGTTTAATTATTGGTATTCATAGTTTTCAGCCACGTGACTGTCACAACTGCCCCTGGAGGGCAAAACAGCCATAAAACTGCAGCATAAGCCTGTCAATTTTGAAATCTTGAAAACAAAAATATGTGAACAAGATGCAAGTTTTGGGCAGTTGTGATCCATATATAGCTCCTGCTGCAGTGTTTCAATCACTAAAAAAAGACTTTTTAAAAACACTTAATGTGAAAAACCCTATAGGGTGAGTAGCACCAATAAGGATTAAATTAAACAAAGTTTAACGCTAATCAAGGATTTGTTGATCTGGGTTTTATTTTAAATTTTTGCACCACTTAATTTTAAACACAGATTAAGCATGTAAAAAGACCATTAGAATTAAAGGGCTGATCGGGATGAACAGACGCCAGGCTAAAGAATCCTTATTAGTGCAACCCATCCTTAAGTGCCTTAATGTACCATGATATTAAAAGATTAAATTCAGTTTACACATTTTTGATGATGCATACTATAGGCGAGTAGATGAGCCAAGAATATGAACGCAATGCGTTTTCTTTATAATGGTTTCCGATGGGAAACACTTAAAGAGAAACCTTGTGTTGCATTAATATTCTGTGTTAATTTTCTTGCCTGTATGCAACATCAATAATGTGTATATTGAATTTGGTATTTTAATATCACTGTCTTCTACATTAAAACTTAATACAAACCTGGTAAAAATGACTGACGGGCAACGGAGGAAAGCCTCGTTTTGCCCTCAGGTGGGCGTTGCTATAAGCATGTGATGTCACGTGAAAACTATGAATAGGAGAACCAAAAGTCACAATTAAAGTTTATTAGTTAACCAAAAAATGGTGGGTGTAGTTTACATATTTGAAATACAAAAGTACAGTACACATTTACTTTAACATCTGTAATGTTTTTGTAATTACGTATTACAATTGGCCTGATTCACCGCATGACAACGATCCCTAATGCTAACAAATATGTATTTTTATAACAGTAACGTTTTTTTTTTCATCTAGTTGTGATGTCATAATGTGTAATTTTTAGCTAAATAAAACTGATTAAAAAGCATAGACCGCACTTCATTGGTATTTAACCTTCATCCTTTCCAAGACCTCATGACTTTTGTTGCACTTGAACCACGAATACACACCAAAAAAATTGACTGGATTCGAGGAGTTTTGTGGTGTAAATTTTAAAAAGTAACACATCCTTCCCTCACGGGTCAATTTGACCCCCTTAGGAATGAATGGAATGCTTCAGTACACATAGAAAAACCTAAAAATGCTCAACATTTAAAAAATGCTGAAACTTGACCAAAAAATGATTGTATAATGTCTACATGTGTATCTGAATGCATCCTGAAGTTAAACTGACTTTAGGACCCTGTGGAACAGCTCATCCTCTCTATATAGAGCCATAAGGCCATCTAGAGGCAATCATGTTATATTATTATTTTACCACAAGAGGTCAGCAGAGACACCCAATGTAAGATATTTTGAGCTGAATTAAAAGGGTTAAGCATGAAATTGTGAGTTGTTTTGAATTTAAGTTGAAAGAATGTGCTTAAATTACTATTTATTTATTGTTTATTGATAAAATCTAGCAATTTAAAGGTAAATAAAATAAAAAAATAAACTCACAGTGTACCCTGAAGAAATAAAACTGAAAACTGAAATTAAATTTGGGATGATGATTTTTTGTTACCCAAATACTTAAACTGTTTGTCATGTTTTGGTTACATTAATTTTTTGGTATGTTTTCCACAATGTTTTAAAGTGTCAGTTGTACAGTTCTGTAACCCTTCAAGTAAATTACAAAAAATTATTTTAAATTATTTTTGTATGTCAGTGTGACTCATCAGACCCAAGCAGTTCCATGAAGACTGAATGAATCATGGAGGACACACAAACATCCGAAGATGGAGATTTTTCCCAAGGATGCAGGTACATAAAAATCTTAAAAGAGACATTGTGTCGACACTAGGGGTCGCTCTTAAGAGCCCCAATCACCTCTGGCATATTCGGGAAAGGCTGGTGAAATTAGAGAGCTAAATTTGCATAGCTGGCCATGCCCCAGACATACGGGTATAAAAGAGGTTCAGGCTTGTTCTGAGAAGCCGAGACTACGTTTCAACCCCTCAGCGGTGGTTCAGAGTTATGTCACGTTGTGTCGAACATACTAAAAGCCACAGCTATTGAACTCGCAAGCTTCAGTGGCGCAGATGCTGGCAAGCCAAACATGCCAGTGACAAATGCACTCAACCCATACAGTGGAGAAGGTCACTTCAGCTGCAGAAAGTCTTTTCTGCTGAATACATTTAAAGTAATGTAGACAGGGTTCATGCATGGGAATCTGAAGAGTGGAGAATACACATATGGGACCACAGTTATGGGGTTACTACATATGGAAAGGGGTATGTCACAGGTAATGGTTCTGGTAATGAGTTCCTCTGCCAAACTCATCTACCGAAATGTGCTAATATGATGGAGATAAGTGGTCCAAGGTTCACCATCAAGGGAAACTTTAATTTGAACCTAAAAGTGCACAATATCGCCTTGGAGAGGGGAATGGTGCTAAGGCTACACTACGCCCTACCAGTCATCTGAGTTCCCAGAACTCTGGATGAAAATGGTTCCATGCATAGATTACCCCTAGTAGAGTGATCCACAGACATGGGAACAGGAGACAACATATATAGGGTAGGGTCTCACTCATTGGGAGGCAATGCTTGCAAGGTTACCACTTGATCCCTGAAAGGCCGGGCTGGGGTTTCAGGACCACTTGAGAATCTGCCGACCCGAACTCTAGGAACGTAACATCAACAGAGAAGGTTTGAAGGTCCCCCACTCTCTTGACCGAAGTGAGCTCAGTCAAGGGGGGCATCTTCATAGAGAGGGCACTAAGCTTGAATGACTGTAAAGGTTCAAATTGATTCACTATCCACTGTGTCACCTTCAAGGGGGAAGCAGATAGGTGACTATCCATACCCTGTTGGAGGAAAGACAGCACTTACGGGAAGAACACCAAGTAACAAAAAAGCGCCACTTCAAAGCATACAGCCATCTTGTTGAGGGGGCTCTGGCTTGAGTAATGGTACCTATCACTGCTATTGATAACCCTCTGAATTCCTCCTCGTCCTGTCCAGGGACCACTTGTGGAGGTTCCAGAGGAGAAAGAAGGTCTTTCCTCAGGGGGATTCATCATGGAGTTGCTACTGCTAACAGCATGACCTCAGAGAACCAGGTCTGGTTGGACCAATAAGGTGCAACCATCAAAACATGTACCTGTTTCCTCCCTGACTTTGAACAATGTGTGTGCAATTAGGCTCACTGGGGGAAATGCATACCTGTTCAGGCCCCTGGGCAAGCGGTGTGCCAGTGCGTCCATGCTGAGGGGGGTCTTGGGAATACCACAAAGAGCAATGGGAGGATTCTTGGGAGGTCTACCTGCGCCTGGCTGAATTGACTCGAAATCAGCTGGACCATCTGGGGATAGAGTCTCCACTCTCCCTTAAGTGTAACCTGTCATGAGAGCAAGTCCACTGCATGATTGAGGACACCCAGGCTGTGAGTGGCCCAAAGAGATTTCAGTCTAGTGGAAGAAATGGTGGGCGAGTTGTGACATGCGACAAGAGTGAAAACCACCCTGGTGGTTGATGTTAGCCATGTTCACTGTGTTGTACATCTAGACCAACACAAGCTTGCCCTGAATCAAAAGGTCAGAACCTTCTGCCGTAATGTCTCAACAATACGCCCAGACACTTGTTCTATAGGAGCTCCTGTCCATAGAAAAGCAAGGTCTGTCCAAAGGATGAATGTGCGACGACACACCAGTGTGATGAGATAAAGGCATTCAACTCCAAACAATCAAGCTGAATGAGCAATGCCACTTTTATACCCGTATGTCAGGGGCATGGCCAGCTATGCAAATTTTGCCTGCCAATTTACACAAAATATATTTTATTTGTGAACTGATGTTCAGCTGTTCATTTTAATGGTCAACTTATTTTCATCAGTTATCAAGCTCGATATGTATGAAGATGTAGGATACCTTTCATTTCTCCAAGCTGATTGCTCACTAAAAAATCCCTACAGTCATCATGTTTTCACTCCATTCGAAGTTTGATTTTGATGTGACATAAAGTGGTAATAATGGCTGAGTTGTTTACTTACTCTCACAAACTAAGAATGCACATGAAAACAAGAGGCGGGACTTATCGCACAAACCAATCATATACAATCATATAACCAATTTTATCCAATCATATTGAAATGATTGCCTTCTCTCATGTGACTTTCCCCCATTCATCCTTAATTACCCCCAAAAAACCCAATGCATGCTTTAGGGGGTCTATTAAAACTCAATGGAGCTCAGGAGAGGCAAGAGAGATTAGTTATTAGGTAGACAGTTACATACGTATTACCATCATTTTATTATGCAAGCTTTATGTTACACCTCCAATGATAAGGGAATTGATAGTCATTTATAGTGTTAATCAATTAGCAAATCCACAAACTCGTTCTCCCAAATGGATTGGGTATGCAACACATTCACAGCTTATATGGACTGCACGCCCCTAATATAAGATAGATTAGTGCTTATGTAATGTAGTGAGATAAGCATAGTGTCTCCCTCAACAGTCAGAGATCAAACTCACCAGAGCCCAGCTGTGAGTCCATAAAGAGTGACCAGTCTATGGACACACCACTAAAATTTAAGGAAAAAGGCACATCAACTGATTTGTAGTACAACATGATGGATGTATGGATGAATGGATGATGGGTGGGGGTTGGGTGGATGGATGACATTATCATGGTGCATTGTAAAATTGTCAAGTTAACTACATTAATTCTTCTTGTCACAATTTCTTTTAAAGTCAGTTACACAGTCAGAGATCAAACTCACCGGAGTCCAGCTGTGTGTCCATGAAGAGTGACCAGTCTATGGACACACCACTAAAGTTTAAGGGAAAACACACATCAATTCATCTGAGGTACAACATGATGGATGGATGGGTGGGTGGGTGGATGACATAATCATGGTGTAATGTAAAATTCATGAGTTAACACGTACATATAATTTGTAGAGAATAAATTTAAATGCGTATTTGGTGTGCTGTCCGGGGGGGGGGGGGGCTTCGAGCTCTGAATTTCGCCCGAACCCAGAGTACCCCTCGTGTATGTAAGTGGTTAGAACTAAAAGTGTGGAGAAGAGGTGGTGGAGGGATGCTGATAAACTGTCAACAAACGGAGGTAAGATTGCTGCGTATATATACCTCTATCTTAGATTAGCTGAGTGCTCTCCGCTTGTGTCAATTATCTGAACGTGCTCCTCCCGAACCTTGTTAATAAAACATCATTTGTCATTTGACTACATGAATTCTTGTCACTATGTCTTTTAAAGTCAGTTACACAGTCAGAGATCAAAGTCACCAGAGCCCAGCTGTGTGTCCAAGAAGAGTGATCAGTCTATGGACAGAGTAGTATTTAAGGGAATAGGCACATCAACTGATCTGAGGTACAACATAATGGATGGATGGAGGGGTTTGTGGGTGGTTGGGTGGATGGATGGATGACATTATCATGGTGCAATGTAAAATTGTCGTTTTAACTACATGAATTCTTCTTGTCACTTTATTTTTAAAGTCAATTACACAGTCAGAGATCAAACTCACCGGAGCCCAGCTGCGTCTCCATGAAGAGTGACCAGTCTATGGACACTCCACTAAAATTTGAGGGACAACACACATCAACTAATTTAAGGTACAACATGGATGTATGTATTGATAGGTTTTCATAATCTCCATATCTCCATATTCTAATATCTCTATTGTATTGTCTCTCTTTTATTAAAGTCGATTCCATGTGAAGAAATCAAACTCACCGGAGCCCAGCTGTGTGTCCAAGAAGAGTGACCAGTCTATGGACAAACCACTAGAATTTAAGGGAAAACGCACATCAATTGATCTGAGGTATAATATTTTAATTTCAGACAAATAATAATCATGAAACCCCTGTTTAACCATTTCCTTTATTTTCACAAATAAAACTGCACCAGTTGGAAAGAATTTGGATGTGTGTTGTTTCTTCCTCTATTTTCAGATAGACAGTTAGAAATGCCTTTTCATTTCATCCCTCAAACCCCAATTATTTTTTTACATTCATGCTTTGTACCACATATACCAACTCACTGTAGTCACAATAGCATTTACTTTTAGTATAATACAGTGTTTTTTATTTTACTATCACTTTCACATTTTTAATTCATGTTGTAATCTGTTATTTTAATCTTTCAGTAATGACTCTCAACTGATCCAAAGCAGATTCAAATCAAATCTGCTGAAGAAGTTTCAGTGTCTGTATGAAGGAATATCAAAGCAGGGAAACCCAACACTCCTGAATGAGATCTACACAGAGCTCTACATCACAGAGAGTGAAAGTGGAGAGATCAATAATGAGCATGAGTTGAGACAGATTGAGACACAATCCAGGAGGGCAACAATGGTGGACACACCAATCAAATGCAATGACATCTTTAGACCTTTACCTGGACAAGACAAACCCATCAGAACTGTGCTGACAAAGGGAGTCGCTGGCATTGGAAAAACAGTCTCTGTGCAGAAGTTCATTGTGGACTGGGCTGAAGGGAAAGAGAATCAGGACGTCCAGCTCATATTTCCACTTCCTTTCAGAGAGCTCAACTTGATGAAGGACAAAACACTCAGTCTTTCAGATCTTCTTCATGTCTTTTTCCCCGAAACAAAAGAAATGGAATTATCCAGTGAAGAATATAAAGTGTTGTTCATCTTTGATGGGCTGGATGAGTGTCGTCTGTCTCTGAACTTTAAGAGCGATGTGAGGTTGTGTAATATATCTGAATCAGCCTCAGTGAACGTGCTGCTGATGAACCTCATTGCAGGGAATCTGCTTCCCTCTGCTCTCATCTGGATCACCTCCAGACCAGCAGCTGCTGATCTCATCCCCTCTGAGTGTGTCCATCGAGTAACAGAGGTACGAGGCTTCAATGAGCCACAGAAAGAGGAATACTTCAGGAAGAGAATCAGTGATCAGAGTCTGGCCAATACAATCATCAGACACCTGAAGTCATCAAGGAGCCTCCACATCATGTGCCACATCCCAGTGTTCTGCTGGATCTCTGCCACTGTCCTAGGGAAGATGTTGAGTGAAGCAGAGAGAGGAGAGATTCCCAAGACTCTCACTCAAATGTACACACACTTCCTGAACATTCAGACCAACATCAAACATGAGAAGGACTATGAGAAGAAAGTGAAAGATGAAGACATGATTCTCAAACTGGGGAAACTGGCTTTCCAGCAGCTTGTGAAAGGCAACCTGATCTTCTATGAGGAAGACCTGAGAGAGTGTGGCATTGATGTGACAGAAGCATCAGTGTACTCAGGATTGTGCACTCAGATCTTCAGAGAGGAGTTGGGCTTGTATCAGGGAAAGTCTTCTGCTTTGTTCATCTGAGCATCCAGGAACATCTAGCAGCTCTATATGCACACATTTACTTTACAAACGAGAACAGAAATGCTTTTGAACAGATCTCCAAACCAAGTCTGTTGTCTAAGGTTTTATACCAGAAGAAATATTATTCATTATCTGAGCTGCATCATAGAGTTGTAAAAATAGCCTTAAAGAGTAAGAATGGACATCTGGACCTTTTCCTGCGTTTCCTTCTGGGTCTCTCATTGGAGTCCAATCAGACTCCCTTACTAGAACTACTGACACACACAGGAAGCTGGTTCTACTACAGAGAGAACACAGTTGAGTACATCAAACAGAAGATCAGGGAGAATCCCTCTCCAGAGAGATCCATCAATCTGTTCCACTGTCTGAATGAACTGGGTGATGATTCACTGATGCAGGAGATCCAATGTTATCTGAGAACTGGAAAAATAGGGGGAACCAAACTCTCCTCTTCACAGTGGTCAGCTCTGGTTTATGTGTTGATGACATCAGAGCAGAAGACCGATGTTTTTGATCTAAAATATTTTGTTGGAAAACAAAATACAGCAGATGAAGTTCTTCAGAAGCTGCTGCCTGTGGTTAAAGAGTCCAGATCAGTTCTGTAAGTCACACTGACAACAATCACTACACTGATAAAACATGACCACATTTAGGATTTGAGTGTGTGCTTTCATACCAAAGCAACAAAAGGGGAAGTTTTCTCATAATCCCATCACTGTCAATGAGCAGGAGAGTGTGTGAGACACACTCACTAAAGCAGCTGAGGAGGTTTTTGTGTGTGTGCGTGAGAGAGCTGGACGATTGTTGAGGTCAGTGTGTGAGACGTGATGAAGGATTGAATGTGACAGGAAACAAAACTGACAGCAAACAACAACTGTTTCTTTTTCCATATATTGTTGCTGTATGATTAGGACTGTTAGTCCTCTAATGATGTTTTTGTATTTATGTTTTACTGCCTCTAGAAATCACATTTGTAGTTTAAACATTTTATTCAATAATTGCAAATTGTATGAGTTCACCATGCATCTTTAATCTCTATAGGTTGAATTATTTTGATGTCACAGATGAAGGTTGTGCTACTCTGGCTTCCGTTTTAAGATCAAACCCTTCAAACCTAAGAGAACTGGAACTGTATGAAAATAAGCTAGGAGTTTCAGGAGTGAAGCTACTCTCTGATGGACTGAAGGATCCTCACTGTAAACTGGAGATACTGCGGTAAGATTGTGTAAAACTCTCCACATTCTTATTCTCCTCCTACTGGGATTAATGAATGATTTAAAATAAAACAAAATTAACACAACTAAACGTGGCCTGTCAGAGAACTAAAGATGTTGTTTTAATATTCATCAGTGTAATGAATGGGCTGATCAAACACAAACTGATCAAACCCCTCACCCAGACAGACTTCGGATGTCTGATTGCCCCACTGTGAATTATTACCCTTTTGCTCCACTCATACACCTTAAAGACACTTGGGAGAGTGATTGTTCTCAATGAGAGAACAGTATTGGCAACAACAATCAGACATGCAGGCCCATAGAAGTGGAATTCTCTCCACTAATTCATTTACAATCTGTCTAATGAATGAACATGCATTTCCCCAGTACATTTTGTGTGTATCATTACTGTTTGTATACTGTCTATTTATATTGTATAGTGTTATGCATGCCTGATAATATAATTACTAGTGAATGTAGCCCCATATACAGAGATGTATAGTAACGAAGTAGAACTACTTCACTACTGTACTTAAGTACTAAAAGGCAGTATCTGTACTTTACCAGAGTATTATTTTTTTCTCCTACTTCCACTTTTACTTCAGTACATATTTTAGATGAGTTTAATACTTTTACTCCGATATTTTTTTTATGTGCTGCATCGTTACTCGTTACAATTATAAAAATGTTACGAATCATTCCATTCCAAACCCACATTACCACTGCCAGAACGGTAGATGGCAGGTTTGATGAAGCTGGCACATCATTGAGCGAATCAAGCGATTAAGAAGACTGCGCGTGCTTCCGTTCTGCCTTTTGATCAGCTTAAAAGATGGACAAACCAAAAACACCACCTTCCACCCCTTCAACTTCAAGTGTTCGTGGCTGTGAGAGAGAGTGCGCGAGAGAGAGAGTGAGAGAGCGAGTGAGCGAGAGAGAGAGAGAGAGAGAGAGAGAGCGCGCGAGAGAGAGAGCCCCGCGCGCGCGCATTCACTGTCTTTAAAACAACATGAGCGTCTTGCGCTCAAATTGCTCTCTATTTGTTTACATAGTTAATGTGCACTGTGAATTAACATATACAAACAATGAACAGCTGTATTTTTATTAAATAAGATTAACAAAGATTAATAAATACAGTAACAAATGTATTGATAATGGTTAGTTCATGTTAGTTATTAGTCTAATACATTAACTAATGTAATGTTAACAAATCAAACCATAATGTAAAGTGTTACAAACAAATCATTTACTCAGAACACCTCTTGAAATGAGAATATAAGTGTGCTTACCCCATTTTTTTATAGTAAGAGTGGTTTGTAAGATTTAATCTTAATGAACTACAGTATTTTCAGGTTATTTATATGGCAATGTGTGGAAAAATTACCTACCAACATTGTGATTGTCCTTTAGGTTAATCATTTGAAATAATAAAAACAATATGATGTTCAAACTTTTGACTACTTTCTTTAATAACTACATAACACAATACTTGTACTTTTACTTTCAGTACTTGAGTAGTACATTTTAAAATAAACTACTTGCAATACTTAAGTACAAAAAATGTTGAATACTTTAGTACTTCTACTTAAGTATGGTGCTTAAAGAGCACTTCAACTTCTACTCAAGTCTCTTTTTTGATAAGGAACTTGTACTTGAAAGTCTGTGTCTCTAGTACTTTATACATCTCTGCCCATATATGTCTCCTATCAAAATACTCCTCATTTAATGACTCGCACTTTGATGGACATAATTTTTACATAGAATGCAGTGTGTGTTCGTTATATTTATCAGAATATAAAGGGGCACAAACCACAGCTTACTCCAATCATGCAAATGAGTCATCTTTTCAAACAAAGGGAACTTTCTCACTTGAGAATGGCACCTTGTCATTGGTCATGCCAAAACGCAAAGGTGTGTTGAACTTCCTCTGTTGAACTTAAAAGCCAACACAAAATTCCCTCCAGTAATGCTTGCTGGCTGGCTTCTGTTCCTGATTGCTGTTCATGTGAGACCTCATCCGGTGTCCTTCTTTGACCATAAGAGAGTCAACTAACACCACAAGTTTACCATCGTTTATTCATTCAACGTGGAAGAAATCGATTGCAACTTAAGCACCATCAAACCAAACAAGACATTCTCCTGCGACTGTATACAGTATATGGACACTCTTCAACCGTTAAGGCAAATGCAAGTAACGTACGATATACTAAATTGCTGTGTAGGTAGTTAAAGCTGTTAACCCCTTTGTTAACAAAGGAGCTTGTAGTAAGAAACAGATGGTTCTTCCAGGTGAAAGACTCTTTTCATAGCTTCATTCCTCTGTTTTGTTTCCAGTCACTTTCACAATAAATTTTTTCCATGTATGTGTGCTTGTGTGCAGTGCTTGAAGTGGAAAAAATAAAATGCCGGTACTCACCAGAGGGGACGGGGCTTTGTTGGGGGCGTGGTTATGCGGGGGTTGTTTTGTCCATAATTCAAGAAGGTCCGTATTTTAAAGCTCTTTCTAAATTGTACTCAGCCTTAAATCTAAGATATAGTTCTTGTAATTGTTTAACTATAGCATTTGTTACAATAAGGGTTTATTTACAAAGCAAGACCATTGACGGCTCCTCATTACCATGCAGGTTAATGTTAACTTTTTTCTTTCTTTTTTCTAAATTAATAGCAACACAGTTAGAGACTATAGCTACAACATGCCACAGGTGTAATATACATCTTTAGTGAAAAATCTATTCCCTTAACTGATTATCTATTATAAATTCTACAACTAGTCTAGTCAAAATTTACCACAATAAATACAATAGAACGTGATGAATTCTAGTAAATGTGGTCATCAGGAGTTTAAAAAGCTTGCAGGATGATGCTTCCCCTCTTTTCATCAGTCATTTTAGTGGCTGTTTTAGCTCATGTTTGACTTTCTCCGTATTGTTTTACTACAATTCAAATGGGACGCACATTTTATCATCAGCATTGCATAGGAATGGCTAGTGTAAACCTTTGTTTATACTCGACGCGTCCACACCATAGACTGGGCGTGCATCTCAATCAGCTCCCTAGTTCAGTAGTCAGGGCACTGATAAGGACATAAGTCAATGGGCTGATTCCCTGATCAGTGCCCTGACTACTGAACTAGGGAGCTGATCGAGACGCACCCTGGGTCCGCAAGAGCGCGAGGGTGCGCGAGGCAAACATTTACGTCATCGCGGAGTGGGCGGTCATGCGCGTTGAGAGCGCGAGATTCCATTTTGCTTGGCTTTGTGGAGCCAGACGAAAGTATAAACAAGGCTTAACACTTTTGAAGCGCGATGGTGAATGCACCTACAATGATTTGCGCGCCACTTAATTAAACATGTGGGCGTCCGTCATAAAGGCGAGAAGTAGCAGTACGCAAGAAAAGGTGCAGGTGCGCTTAAGAGTAAACAGTAGAGGTGCCGATATGGTGTACTGGTGAGTACTGCCCTGCTTCAAGCACTGCTTGTGTGTATGTGTTTTTTTTTAGATTAGTTTTGTGTTCATGTTTTAGTTCAATAAACTTTAAGACAAGATTTTTACACAGTATTTTTAAGAAATCCTCAATGATGAAATTCATGACTACAAAAAAATGTTTGCAGGTGCATTTGAAATGTTTTAACTCATCATCTTGTAATGAATGTCATTTCAGTTCTACTTTCTGAGTAAGTTATTATCATATGCAGTAAAAGACAACAAGCACTGTAAAGGTTTTGCCAAAAACTCAACTGACTGGCTTCTCTCCTGTATGATTGTCTCTTCAGACCTTAGAACTGCACATGAGCTTCTTTTGACCTCCTAACTGAACTCCTTCCCACAAATTGATCATAGATATTAAGTGCAAACAATAACCATAATACCATAATCAAAGTACTCAATATTCAATGTGCAAATAGAGACCAGCTTTTTCTTCAAGCATGATACAGAACTAAGAGATGGTTACAACGAGATAGCTTTTATATTGGGAGATATTTGCGTGCCTCAGGGAGCCGCATTCAAACAGCGGTAACGTATTGAAATTGCATTTGAATGCGCGCTCCCGTTTATTTTCACTTTCAATTTCGCGATCGTGCATACTTTGGGAATAGGGAGCGGTGGTGCTGAATGCCCATTTTAAAATATAAGTCTGACGCTTCTGCTGCGCAATGAATCCTCCACCACGGTCCAGTCCACTAACATGTAACACACATTCGTAACACATGCTCAATGCAAGCGCTTCACTAACACGTAACACACTCATAACACTCGCTCAATCAGTCAATGTCTTCTCGGTATGTGATCAGTGCTGCACACTATGTACGACTTGAACAGCTCGTGTTGGATGAGCTGATGGAATTGAAGCGACTGTTATCTACCCGAATTAAATTGTTTTTATTTCTATAAAAAGCAAAACTAGAGTGGATGCGTAATGTAAACGTAGCGTTGATATATTCTATCCTAACGTGCACCCTCACACTAGGGTCATGACAAGATTTTCACCTCGACGAGAAATCTCATCACAGTTTAGTCTCACGAGATCTCGTCACACCCCTGCAATTTAACAATAAGATCATGGCTACATGCTACGAAAGAGTTATTTTTCTGTGGCCACTGAAAATATGGCCAATCAATAATGAGTGTTCGCTGGACGAACAGATTCATTGATCATTATATTAATTATTTAACATGAAGTTAATTTGATTAACTGAACCAAATATTTATAATAAAATATGAGTTTTGATTAATTATTAATATTTCCTTTTTGAGCAAATTGTCTGATATAATTTTACATAATATATTATGTTACATGCCCCCCGAACAAGGATGAGACTCTTACTGATGGTTTTATGTTTAATCCTTTATGAACCTTTATCCATTCACCATATCACCAACGTAAGAGCTGAAATGTATACAAAAACATGCAACTAATCAGTTTACTTTGTTCACATTGTGCTGTCTTACATTTGTGCACAACAAACATATTAACAGACAAAATGCTCATATCTCAACTTGTTTAACATACCTTTTGCCTCTTCAGAGGGGCTGTAAGTATGATTTCAATGTTTACCAAGGCTCTGTGTCGAAGTTATTGCTGTATTTGGGATAAGCTACATGCTATGAACTGCGCTAGCCAAGGCGCGCGCGCTTCCAAAGGAAAAAAAAAACCTATAGCCTAAGACCGGAAGTCAACCAGTTCAGTGGAAAAAAATTCTAAATAAAACACAATCACATTTTTCAGTAACAAAATATACTTATGGTTATTTACATATAATATTTGTATGAAAGTTAAAACAATCCCCTCAAGCAGCATTTATAAGCAGGTCTGAACCTTAGACTGGACAGATTGGGAAGTTCCTGCTTATACTAGCTGTAGATCCTGAACTGAGAGACTGAAGAGTGTCATTGTTGTCTACAGGATGAGGTTTTGTGATGTCACAGACGAAGGATGTGCTGCTCTGGCTTCAGCTCTGAGATCAAACCCCTCACACCTGAGAGAACTGAATCTGACTGGAAATACACTAAGAGACTCAGGAGTGAAGCAGCTCTCCGGTGGACTGAAGGATCCTCACTGTAAACTGGAGATACTGTGGTAAGATTATATAAATGTGTCAACGTTCTCCTCCCTTTTCTTCACATGGTCAATATTGAACAAAATACACTAAAAATATGTCTAAGACTTTTAAAAATTGTCTGATAGATAATTTTGTTATTTAATCTTCATTAGATTCTTTCCAAAGTTTTTGACAGTTTCTATTACTAATACTTATGTGATGGATAAACTGTAGTTAGCTGTGCAATCAGGGTAATAAAGACACCTCTGATCAGCCTGTCAGATTTATTTTGCAATGAGAACTGTTTGAATGTATATTATTATATATCTATTTGCCACATAAGAAAATTACTAGATAAAAAATATTGATTTGAGTTGAAATATTTTATTATCACGAACCCAATTCTTCTGCAAAGTAAAAATGTTCATAGCAAGCAGATTTTAACCAAGACAAATGAACAAGCTTAAACAAGACAATAATTAAGGAATAAAATACACAAGTAATAAAACATATTACATGTCTTTTCCCTATAAATGAATAATTTTGTGAAAATTATTTATTTGAGTTGAAACTTTCAAAATCTTACATGTGTATTATAATCCATTACAGCAGGTGAGCTCAATCCTGCTCCTCAGGGTGATGTTCTGCAGAATTTAGCTCCAACCAGCTCCAACACATTCTCCTGGAAGTTTCTAGTCAGTTTGAAGAACTTGATTAGTTTATTCAGGTGTTTAATAGGGTTGGAGTTAAACTCTGCAGGACAGTGACCCTCCGGGAACAGGTTTGGACACCCCTGCATTACAGGGTACAAAAAACCTTCTGGCAACAAGATAAACAAATCAAGTCACCTTTACTTATATTGTGCTTTTACAATACAGATTGTTTCAAAGCATCTTTACAGTGATACAGGAAAATAATTCAACAAAATTTGTTTCGGCTGTACAGCCGTTCTGGAGAAAAGAGTGATTTCATTATCGAGCTCCGCTCAATTCTCATGCAATGTTGTCAATGCAGATCAGTAATATAGTTGAATAATTAGTGTCCTCAACTAGCAAGTCAAAAGCTAACAGCCAACAGATGTAACAGTTGCAAGGAAACAGAATGGAGAAAAAACCCCAAACTAGGCTGAGTTGGGGGGTTTGTTAGAACAGATTGTTTCAAAGCAGCTTCACAATGGTAACAGGAAAATAATGCAACATAATTTAACCCACGATCGCTTTTTTTCTTATCAGTGCCAAAGAGACTCAAATAACTGTCGTTTTTTTATCATTCAGGCAAGTTTTATACATCATTATAATCTGTTAAGTTTAAATGTTTTTGTGTACAGTCACAATAAAAACAAAATGTTGTGCTTTTTGCAAAATAAAGAAAACAAACATGATGCGCGATCTGCAGCCTCTCTCTCAATGATGTCTAATCTGATTGTCTTCAGAAAATGACCTGTAGCTTAGTGAAAACTTATCACACAAACATGAGACATATGTCTAAAGAAACATTGAAATGTAAGGTTTTAAATAATGTAAACCAATTGGGGGGGTGGGGGGGGAGAACAAAATGGCCAAGATGGCGGCGCGAGTAGATCGCGAGGCTCAGCGTCTCTCCAGATTCTGCAATTTTGCGGTATTTTTCTTGTTCATCTCGGGTCTGTTCGTACAGAACAGTTGTGCTTTTACATCGTACACCGTTGTGAGCTTTTGGATATTGGTTTGCGAATTTCCGACAGTTTTATGGACAATCTTCAACTCCTTCCTGAGATCGCTAGGACGCCCGAGGCGATGCGCTCTGCCCGGCCGGGCGGAAGTGCTAGAAGGCGGCGCTGTGATCGTAAACAAAGGCGGGGTAAGCGTGGAGGTCTAAGAGCTAAGCTAAGGCTAACTCCTTCCCGGCTCTCTTTACCCAGCATTTTCCTTGCCAATGTACGATCGCTAGTGAACAAAATGGAGGAGATTCGACTCAGCATTACACACAGTAAGAAACTTTTGAACTGTAACGTCCTAATCTTCACTGAAACCTGGTTAAACAGCGGAATACCGGACACCGCTATTGAGCTAGCGGGACGCCACACACTCCGGGCGGATAGAACACTAGATGGCTCCGGGAAGAGCAGAGGGGGTGGATTGTGCCTCTGTGGGAGTCATTGTTCAGCTAACCTGGAGTTTCTCATGGTTAAATGTAGACCGTTTTATCTACCGCGGGAGTTCACCTCCACTATTATCACTGCGGCCTATATTCCTCCGGATGCTGATGCCAAGCTTGCTATGAAAGAACTTCACGCAGCCATCAGTAAACAACAGACTGATCACCCGAAAGCTGCGTTTATTGTTGCAGGTGACTTTAATCATTCAAACCTAAAGTCAGTGCTACCCAAGTTTCACCAGCATGTTTCCTGCCACACCAGAGGAAACAAAACCCTTAGACCATGTTTACACAAACATGGCGGGAGCTTACGTTGCAACACCCCTCCCCCCACCTGGGACAGTCAGATCACCT
Source organism: Gobio occitaniae (assembly GCA_033150135.1). NCBI lineage: Eukaryota > Metazoa > Chordata > Actinopteri > Cypriniformes > Gobionidae > Gobio > Gobio occitaniae. Next base: position 152,128 of record JARQWZ010003565.1, read on the forward strand.
CTCTTTGTTTCTATCACCCAAATATTCACCCCTCATCAACCGTGTGAAGCCATCAGTAAAGACCATCAAGGTGTGGCCTGCGGGGCAGACTCCACACTCCAGGAAAGGTTTCTAAACACAGACTGGAGTATGTTTGCTTCTCAAGCCACCAGTGGCGCTCACACGGACATTGACTCATTCACTTCCTCTGTATTGGATCATATCAATACCACCATCGACAGTGTTACAACCCAGAAACAGATCACCACATACCCTAATCAGAAGCCTTGGATGAACAGGGAAGTTCGACTCCTGCTGAAGTCACGCAATACTGCCTTCAGATCAGGAGATGCACAAGCCTACAGTACATCCAGAGCTAACCTGAAGAGGGCATCAAAAAGGCCAAGCACTGCTACAAGCTAAAGATAGAGGGTCACTTTTCCAACTCTGACCCTCGACGCATGTGGCAGGGCATTCAGGCCATCAGTGACTACAAACCCCCCCACTCCACCCCCCGCAGCCACTGATGTCAACTTCCTGAACGAGCTAAATTACTTTTATGCTCGCTTTGAAAGAGACAACAGAGAAACTGCCACCAAGCTCAAACCCTCAGCTGACCACCCACCAATCACACTCTCCTCCACGGATGTCTGCAAGTCACTGAGCCGGATCAGCACGCACAAGGCTGCTGGACCAGACAACATCCTGGACGTGTGCTCAGGGCATGTGCGGAGCAGCTCGCTGGGGTTTTTACAGACATTTTCAACCTGTCTCTTGCCCAAGCAGCTGTACCGACATGCTTTAAACGCACTTCCATTGTGCCAGTGCCGAAAAGCTCTAGCCCGAGGTGCCCTAATGACTACCGCCCTGTAGTACTCACACCCATCGTTATGAAGTGCTTTGAGCGGCTGGTCCTGGAGCACCTAAAAGACTCTCTACCATCCACATTGGACTCACACCAGTTTGCCTATCGTAGCAATAGGAGCACAGAGGATGCCGTTTCCATGGCACTGCACTCTGTGCTCACTCACCTGGACAATAAAAACACTTACGCACGTATGCTGTTTGTTGACTTCAGCTCAGCATTCAACACTGTCATCCCATCCAAGTTAATTGCCAAACTTGGAGACCTGGGCATCAACACTTCAATGTGTAACTGGATTTTGGACTTCCTAACTGACAGACCCCAGAATGTTCGATCAGGATCCACCTGCTCCACGTCCATCACACTCAACACTGGCGTACCACAGGGCTGTGTGCTAAGTCCGTTTCTCTACTCCCTCTTCACCTCCGACTGCAAGCCTGTGTATGGATCTAATTCCATCGTCAAGTTT